>RJWK010009030.1:21664-46438 GCA_004363435.1 Platanista minor | reverse complement strand
TCCTTGCTGGGTAGAGTAATCTTGGTTGCAGGTGTTTCTCCTTCATCACTTTAAATATGTCCTGCCAGTCCCTTCTGGCTTGAAGAGTTTCTGCTGAAAGATCAGATGTTAACCTTATGGGGATTCCCTTGTGTGTTATTTGTTGTTTTTCCCTTGCTGCTTTTAATATGTTTTCTTTGTATTTAATTTTTGATAGTTTTATTAGTATGTGCCTTGGCGTGTTTCTCCTTGGATTTATCCTGTATGGGACTCTCTGTGCTTCCTGGACTTGATTAACTATTTCCTTTCCCATATTAGAGAAGTTTTCAACTATAATCTCTTCAAATATTTTCTCAGTCCCTTTCTTTTTCTCTTTTTCTTCTGGAACCCCTATAATTCGAATATTGGTGCGTTTAATGTTGTCCCAGAGGTCTCTGAGTCTGTCCTCAGTTCTTTTCATTCTTTTTTCCTTATTCTGCTCTGCAGTAGTTATTTCCACTATTTTATCTTCCAGGTCACTTATCCGTTCTTCTGCCCCAGTTATTCTGCTATTGATCCCATCAAGAGTATTTTTAATTTCATTTATTGTGTTGTTCATTGCTGCTTGTTTCATCTTTAGTTCTTCTAGGTCCTTGTTAATTCTATTTCCAAGGTTTTGGATCATGTTTACTATCATTATTCTGAATTCTTTTTCAGATAGACTGCCTGTTTCCTCTTCATTTGTTAGGTCTGGTGGGTTTTTATCTTGCTCCTTCATCTGCTGGGTGTTTTTCTATCTTCTCATTTTGCTTATCTTACTGTGTTTGGGGTCTCCTTTTTGCAGGCTGCAGGTTCATAGTTCCTGTTGATTTTGGTGTCTGTCCCCAGTGGCTAAAGTTGCTTCAGTGGGTTGTGTAGACTTCCTGGTGGAGGGGACTAGTGCCTGTGTTCTGATGGATGAGGCTGGATCTTGTCTTTCTGGTGGGCAGGTCCATGCCAGGTGGTGTGTTTTGGGGTTTGGCCTTATTATGATTTTAGGCGGCCTCTCTGCTAATGGGTGGGGTTGTGTTCCTGTCTTGCTAGTTGTTTGGCATAGGGTATCCAGCACTGTAGCTTGCTGGTCTTTGAATGAAGCTGGGTGCTGGTGTTGAGATGGAGATCTCTGGGAGATTTTTGCCGTTTGATATTATGTGGGGTTGGGAGGTCTCTTGTAGACTGGTGTCCTGAAGTTGGCTCTCCCACCTCAGAGGCACAGCACTGACTCCTGGCTGCAGCACCAAGAGCTTTCATCCACACGGCTCAGAATGAAAGGGAGAAAAAGTAGAAAGAAAGAAAAAGAAAGAAAGAAAGAAAAAAGAAAGAGAGAGAGAGAGAGAGAGAGAGAGAGAGAGATGGAGGGAGGGAGGGAGGGAGAAAGGAAGGATAAAATAGAATAATGTTAGATAAAATAAAATAAGGTTATTAAAATTAAAAATTATTAAAATAGAAAAAATTTTTTTAAAGTTAAAAAAAACCCAGACAGATAAAACCCTAAGAAAAATGGTGAAAGCAAAATATACAGACAAAATCTCACACAGAAGAATACACATACACACTCATAAAAAGAGGAAAAGGGGGAAAAATATAAATCTTGCTCTCAAAGTTCACCTCCTCAATTTGGGATGATTCGTTGTCTATTCATGTATTCCACAGATGCAGGGTACATCAAGTTGATTGTGGGGATTTAATCCGCTGCTCCTGAGGCTGCTGGGAGAGATTTCCCTTTCTCTTCTTTGTTCGCTCAGCTCCCGTGGCTCAGCTTTGGATTTGGCCCTGCCTCTGCGTGTAGGTCGCCGGAGGGCGTCTGTTCTTCGCTCAGACAGGACGGGGTTAAAGGAGCAGCTGACTCGGGGGCTCTGGCTCATTCAGACCGTGTGGAGGGAGGGACACGGAGTGTGAGGTAAGCCTGAGGCGGCAGAGGCCGGCGGGACGTTGCACCAGCCTGAGGTACGCTGTGCGTTCTCCCGGGGAAGCCGTCCCTGGATCATCGGACCCTGGCCTTGGCGGGCTGCACAGGCTCCAGGAGGGGAGTTGTGGAGAGTGACCTGTGCTCGCACACAGGCTTCTTGGTGGCGGCAGCATCAGCCTTAGCGTCTCAGGCCCGTCTCTGGGGTCCGCGCTGGTAGCCGCGGATCATGCCCGTCTCTGGAGCTCCTTTAAGCAGCGCTCCCAATCCCCTCTCCTCGCGCACCAGGAAACAAAGAGGGAAGAAAAAGTCTCTTGCCTCCTCGGTAGGTCCAGACTTTTTCCCGGACTCCCTGCCGGCCAGCCATGTGCACTAACCCCCTGCAGGCTGTGTTCACACAATCAACCCCAGTCCTCTCCCTGAGCTCCGACCGAAGCCCGAGCCTCAGCTCCCAGCCCCACCTGCCCCGGCGGGTGTGCAGACAAGCCTCTCGGGCTGGTGAGTGCCGGTCGGCGCCTATCCTCCGTGCGGGAATCTCTCCGCTTTGCCCTTCGCGCCCCTGTTGCTGTGCTCTCCTCCGCGGCCCCGAAGCTTCCCCCCTCCGCCCCCCGCCATCTCCACCCACGAAGGGGCTTCTCAGTGTGTGGAAACCTTTCCTGCTTCACAGCTCCCTCCCACTGGTGCCGGTCCCTTACCTATCCTTTTGTCTCTGTTATTTCTTTTTTTTGTTTGCCCTACCCAGGTACGTGGGGAGTTTCTTGCCTTTTGGGAGGTCTGAGGTCTTCTGCCATGGTTCAGTAGGTTTTCTGCAGTTGTTCCACGTGTAGGTGTATTTCTGGTGTATCTATGGGGAGGAAGGTAATCTCCGCGTCTTACTCTTACGCCATCTTGTCTCTCCCAACATCTTTTTTCGTTTGTTTTTAGATGAAGATGGTGTTTAAGGTGAAGTTTTCAGCCATTTTGGCAAGTTACTCAGTTTTCCTGGGTCTCCCCCATTTATACATGTTATTAAACTTTTGTTTGGTTTTCTCCTGTTAATCAATTTAATTCTTAGATCATCCAGAAGAACCTAGAAAGGTAAAGAAAAATTTCTTCCTTGAAAACTATATCTATCTGAGAGAATATAAACTTTAATAAGGCAACAAAAAAGTGTTTCTTTGATTTTCTTCTATCAGTATAAAGTAAGTGGTCAATAAACATGTGAATGGTTAACAATATTGGTGATATTGAGAAAACAAAAATTCATGATCCTTCCAGGTTTAAAATTCAATGATTTTAGAGTTTAATTATATAAGAAAAATCAAAATGGACAACTAGAACACATTATAGTTTCTTTTCCATGGCATAATTCTTCCCTACATGAGAACTCTTAAACTAGCTCATAATTGTATGCCAGTACATATGGAATACCAAATAGAATAAGACATTATAGTGTCTTTCTGGATCCTCATTATTCTTGGTTTTGTGAATATGGGTCAGCACAGATTCTGGTCTTTTAGATATGTTAGTAATAACCAGAGAGACAACAGTCAAACTATAATCATATTATATTCTTTGGTTCAAATTGTTATTCTAAGAATTAGGGAATGATATTTCTATTATTTTATTTAAAAATATCTACTTAGAAGATAATAAATGACACTTCAAGTTACTGAGAATATAGCGAAGAACAAAACAATGTCCCCACTCTTGGAGGTTTCATAGGAGATTGAGATAATGTATGTTAAAAAATATAATTAATATAATTTTAATTACCGATAAAAGCTATGAAGAAAATTTTTAAAGTAAATTAAAAATTTAAGAGATTAAAGAATGAGGATGAGTGGGAATTATTTTTTTTTTTAGAATTACACATATACAATATAAAAAGCAATCAGCTAAGTTTTTTCAAATTCATTTTCTAATTTAATCATCATAACCCCCAAATGGAAATTTTTTTAATTCTCATTTTACAGATAAGAACTTTGAGGCTCAGAGAAGCCAAGTAACTGGTTTACAGGCACTACAGAAGGTGGAGTTTGCATTAAACTACAGGTTTTCTTGAGACTAAAATACAGGAACATTTCAGAGACCCTCCAAACTCTACAAATACTTTATTAGATGAGCTTCCAACCCATTTTGCTATCACCAGCAAAGACAACCCTGAGCTGCACATGCCCAGGACTTCAGTAAAATCGAGCACTAATCCAGTGTCACTCAGAGTGGAGTTATAAAGGGAAGGGATGGAAGGTTTTTCAAAGGCCACAAGAAAAGGGTGTCTCCAGTCAGCAGGGAAATCACCTGAAAACAAAGAAAGATGGCTTTTCATGGCAGCTCAAGACTACAGCACAGCAGTAATGATAGGAGGACATGAATCAGAAGGAAAGATCCCAAAGGGAGAGATTCAGTTTCCAGTTTGCAGACTTCATTTCAGGAAAAATATGCTAATGTTTTGAATCCATTCTAGGAAAGATGTTCATAATCTAATTATTCTCTTTTTATTGTATATAAATATAGAGCAAGAGACAAAACAGGTGGCTGGATATTGCAGTAGTTTCATGATTGTTATCAACACTGCATGAAACATATCTGCTTTGCATTTACATACCACTTGATAATTTGAAAAACACATTTTAAGCATATTTGAAGACTGCCACCTATATTAATTTGCTAGGGCTGCCATAACAGAGTACCACAGACTGGAAGGCTTGAAGAATAGGAATTTATTTTCTCACAGTTCTTAAGGCTAGCAGTCCAAGATCAAGGTATTGTCAGGGTTGATTTCTTCTGAGACTTATCTCCTTGGCTTGTAGATGGCCATCTCCTCCCTGTGTCCTCACATGGTCTTCCATCTGTATATGTTTGTGTTCAAATTTTCTCTTCTTATAAGGACGTGCATCATATTATATTAGGGCCCACCCTAATAACCTCAATTTTGTTAAAGATTCTGTGTCTGAATACAGTCACATTTTGAGATTCTGAGGGCATATGAATTTGGGGGACCAATTTTAGACTATTATACCACTCTTCCATACATTTCCATTTTGAAAATAAAGAGTAAATACAGAGAAGTTAGAATTACTTGAATTCTAGATGTTATAAATGACCTAAAGATTACTATAACTCAAACCACAGTTTGTAGATGAAACTGGATCTGTGAGAATTCAAATGAGATGTCCAAGATAAAAGAACTCTTTAGCAGTACATAAAAGGATAGGATTGGGCTTCCCTGGTGGCACAGTGGTTGAGAGTCCACTTGCCGATGCAGGGGACACAGGTTCATGCCCCAGTCCGGGAAGATCCCACATGCCGCGGAGCGGCTAGGCCCATGAGCCATGCCGCTGAGCCTGCGCGTCCGGAGCCTGTGCTCCGCAACGGGAGAGGCCACAACAGTGAGAGGCCCTCGTACCGCAAAAAAAAAAAAGGATTAGGATTAAGAAAAAGATGGCATTAACAGAGAGAAAGCCTAGACAATAATGACACTAGAAAAATTAGCTATCCATATAGATGAAAAAGTAAAATGAGCTCTTTACTTACCACCAGTCACAGACATAGGGCTGATTAAAAAGCTGGATATAGTAATTTAATTTCTGAATATTGATAGAAAACTCTTGATGACTTTGTATGACATAAACTCTCCAGGACAATATTGGTACATTTAACATTTTAATATGTGTTCCAGATGACTTGACTCACCGTTCACCCCAGCCCATCTCCAGATCTTGATGTCTCCCTGTGAAACTGCAAGATGCATGAATCCTTACAGAGCACACTGACTAGATATCTTTAAGGAAGGTAGCAATCAGCTCCTAAATGGATGTTAATACCTTCTCTGATGTTTAAAAAGCATTGTGAATTTAACTGAGCTTATATATTTCCATTTCACAGATGATAAATTAAAACTCAAAGAGAGAATTAATATTTGATCAAAGCTATTAAATGACTGAAACTGAGGTGAGTGACTAAAAAGAATTCAATAACTGAAAGTCTTGGCTAAGCATCTCATTTTAAATTACAGTCCATATTTTAATCTTGAAGTATTCTGGTATTATACAGTTCTAAAATTATCTAGTTCTTTTCTGTAAGTTAATTAATGTCATTCTCAAATCCCAAATTCATGATCTTTTGCTTCTGAAGAGCAGTATGTTTATAGGTTTGGAAAAGTAAAAAAGCATTTCAGCTTCAATGAAAGCCACATAACTGTTATTTATTCCAGTTAATACCAAACATAAATTTTCTCATCATGTTACCCTAAGTGCTTCAACTCTATCATATAAAGTCCTCAAATAACAATTTTTCTTACTAGGGTGCTATATTCATGAGACTGAGATTTTTGCCTGATTTCACTGGAGCACGAATCTGTCATCTGTTCTTTACGCTTATTTCTTTTTAGTCTTTCGAATACCAAATGCAGTTAAATGTAGCACACATGACTCTCCTTAAATAAGACACACTGAAGATTTTATGGATATTTAGAAGAACACAGCAATCCCTTTATGTTAATTTATTTTTCCTGTAAATAAAACAGGCTTTTTTTTTTTCTAGTGCAGGAGTTTATCAATCACAGAGGTCTTTCAACAGGCTGGCTCTGTGTTGTTAAAGTAAAACTATCAGATCATTCTGCCAGCATTCATTTCTCCAAATACCACACCTCAATTATGGATCTGTGTATTAGAGAATTTATGTAAAACTCTAACTCAGATTTTGAGTTTCCTGAGGGAATGGTCTTTCTTCTATCATTTTGCAAACCTCTCATGGTTTCCCGTAATGCTGATGATCAAAATATAGAATTGATTTTCCAGATACCAAGGAAAAGAAGCTTAAGGTGTGGATTATTTCCCCAAATAATTTTATTATGTCTTATGAATTGTAAAATACTTAACTCTTACTTATATTTATCTTACAGATTAAAATAACAATTGCAATTTATTGGAGCCCCTACTAAACACTGGGACCTGTACTGTGCAATTTGTATACATTATGTTATTGAATATTCATGACAACCCTATAGAGTCAATCTTACTATTTTCATTTTAGACTTAAGGAAACAAACGTTCAGAAAGGATAAATAAATGTGCTAAATCACATAGCTAGTAAGAGTTACTAATGGGATTCAAATCTATTCAGTGTTCAAAGGCAGTGTGCACTTAATCAGCTTGCCTGCAAAATTGAGTTATGCAATGTACTCATGCTTACTGCATCTTATATATGTCATTTTAAAGGACGTTTAATTCAGATAAGACAAAATTATTACATTCAATCTTTTGACATCTTTCCATTTAGTGTGATACATTTGAATATAGTGTTGCTTCCTGTAATATTTAATCATGCTATTTCACTATATCCAGAGACTTCAGGCAATTGAGAACAGAGCTGATACTCTTCATATTAATCTCAGACATCACAGGCAAAGGAAAGCATCAATTCCCTCCATATCATGTAATAAATGAAAACTGTTTATAATATTGTTTAGTCTCACCAAGTTTATTCCTAGACATTAGTCTTCAAAGCTATTGTGAAATTGAATTCTGATAGTGTAATTTGAATAACAGGTGTGCATGCTTATATAAATTTTATGTACATTGTAGGGTATTCTTTTTTTCCTCCAAGAAAATAAATCTTTTTAGATTCCTTATGGGTAAATATTCAATAAATTTGTTGTTTGTTCTGAGTTATCATGGTTTACATGAAGAAAAACTTTATTTTCATTGTTTGGAGGAAAAGGGTAAGTTTGGGAGAGGCTAAAAGATCAGATAATGAGAATATATTATCTACAAAAGGTAAGGTTAAATAACTATTAACTTGCTAAAGATTAATTCAGCTATGCATCTATTAATTTTCTAAGATAAATCCAACATACCTCTACATACAACTGCATGTGTGTGCATGCACACACACACACACACACACACACAGAGGCATCAAGGCTTAATAGGAGTGCTATGTGTATAAGGATGTTGATCTCTTCTCAACTATTTATTTAAGGTACAAATTCAAAATTAAAAATTTATTTGAACTAACCAGAAATGCTAATTTCAATGATGACTAACCTATCCTCACAGACTTTTAATTTCTTAGCTTTTTAAATTTGGATTACTGTATTTTTATTCCACATCTAGAAATTAAGAAATTAAAGACAAGTCATTTAATGCATCTATGAGCGCTAATAAGAAACATTAAAAAGAAAATCAGTGGGCCAATTATTTTATCCAGTGTACTTCTCCATAATTATTCATCTAAACCATGAAGATAAGAAATTAAATAAATTATATAAACAATAAATAAGATAAATAATCAGAAATTTAGAATATTTTGGTGGGTTACATCAGCAAGATGGTGGAATAGGAAGCCCCAGTAGACTTTAAGTCAAAAACTATCACAAGAGAGATATCATATAATGATAAAGTGATCAAAACATTGACAAAAATAAATGGAAAGACAACCAGTGTTTATGAGTTGGAAGGATTAGTATTTTTAAAATTCCCATTCTAGCCAAAGTGACTTATAGATTCAATGTAATATCTATCAAAACCCCAATGACATTCTTTACAGAAACAGGAAAAAATAATTCTAAACTTCATATGGAATCACAAAAGACACTGAATAGCTAAAATAATCTTGAAAAAGAAGAACAAAGCTGAGGGTATCACATTTCCTGATATCACACTTGCTGACTTCAAAATATATTATAAAGCTATAGTAATTAAAACAGTATGGTACACAGACATATGTAGATTGATGAAACAGAATAGAGTCCAGAAATAAATTCATGCATCAACGGCCAACCAATCTTTGATGAGGGTGCCAGGAACATACAATCGATAGGGAAAGGACAATCTCTTCAATAAATGGTTTTGGAAAAAACTGGATATCCACATGCAGGAGAAAGACATTGAACTCTCCTTTCACACCATACACAAAAATCAACTTAAAATGAATTAAAGACCTCAACCTAAGACCAATGTGAAACCATACAACTACTAGAAGAAAACGCAGAAAAAAAGCTTCTTGACATTGGCCTATGCAATGATGTTTTTGGATATAACACTAAAAGCAGAGGCAACAAGGGGTAATTAGATGAGTAAGTTAAGGAATGCGAGGAGGATCTGCTATTGTACTGCTTCTCTTCCATATTTTTCTGCCCTATATTCTCAACATTTCACAACTCATGTATAAAAGTGGAAGTATACCAAGTATACCAAACTCCTCTCTAGAGTTTCACTTCCTGCCTTTTTGTCTGTGTTTTCATTGAACTTTATATTTTGCCTGATTGTAGTTTTATCACAATACATTATCATTATTTGTTTGAATATTTTCTCCTCTTGTAGACTGATGGGTAGTAGGAAGCACGTTCTATTCACTAATCTCCATTAGAGATGCATATAGTGAGTGCTCAAAAATGAATAAATGAGTGAGTTCTATGGGCATGGAGCTTATCCTGTGGTTATGTACTGATTGCATTGCTCATAGGAAATGCATAATAGTCACCATGATTTTAAAAGTGATATGTATCATTTATGAAGATGTCATTATATGACTGACTCTACTAATTTCTTTTCATATATTATTTTATTTAATTCTCACAAGCCTATAAAGTATATTGTATTATTTCCACCCATCCTTTTCTCCTTCTACTCCTTAATTTTTCAAATACAAAAACTTAGAATTAAAAAGTAAAGTGATTTCCTCCCAGTACCAAATTAGAGTCAAAGTCAAGATTCTGAAATATTTTTCAGTATTCTATGTGTCTGAGTGTAATATAATTCACATAAGAAATATATAGATAGGAAGCAGTGTATGCGGCTAGAGACTTCATTGTTGAACATCTTCTGTAGTTTGTTGATCTGAGAGCCTTCTTCCCTGGGGATGGGTTTGCTAGATGTCTGAGGGCTAAAGGTGATTGTGGTGCTCTCACTTACTCTGTTTTTGTTTTTAACTGAACCATACACCTTTATGAAACCACTTTTCTCCTGATTCTTCAGCTTTTTCTAAGAAGCACTTTAAAACCTGTGTCATGTAGCCTGTCCTGTAGTATTAACTCAGAGACCTTGCAAACCAACACAATCACTTATTGTGACTAAGGAAGAGGGGAACGTCAGTCTGAAGAGCAGAATCTCTGCCAATCACTGAGAAATAAGTCTGAACTTATGAATTATTTTCTTCTTCTCTGGTTCAGATGGGAAACTCCAGTTGAACCTGTAATTCACTTATACTCAGATTCAAAAAGAATCCAGTATGTCTTAATCAATGAATATTTTCCCCTGATATAAGCAGAAATCCAAGTACTTACTCTTGTTCAAAGATTCCAGATCGCTCCTCCCTTGTCACTGAAGTTAGAGTATTCAAAACTTGCCATGGCCCATCATGCAGTGCTTGCCACAGGATATGGTAGATCTTGAAGGTACCAAGAAGAGAATCTCTTCCCTCTCAGGCTAACTCACCAAAAACTAACTTCACTTCCCAATGTTACAACCATGTAGATTCACTCACTTTATCACTTCACAGGGCACAAGCCTATCAGGAGAATGATTAGTTTACAACAGATTGTAGGGCTGATGACATTAGGGTTCCATCCTATAGACCTGGTGGGAAAAGCATCAGATAACCTAACGAAGGTTACTCTGGAGCCATAAGATTGGATGTTGTTTGCCTTATAGAGGTTTAGACATGCCACCCCTTCTTAAAAATTTCTACCTTTTGAAATGGGAATGTCTGTCCTATGCCTGCCCCACCATTGTATTTTGGAAGCACATAACTTGTTTAATTTCAAAGATCAAGAGCTGGAGAGGAATTTGTCTCCTGATGAATTGTAACTTGTCTCACCTATATCTGATTAGATGATGTTTAGTTGATATCTCAACTTTGGACTTTAGACACTTGGGGGGTGGATGCTGGAATGAGTTAAGACTTTTGTGGCCATTAGGATGGAATATATTTTGCATGTTGAAATCCTAATGCCCAATGTGATGATATTAGGCAGTGGGGCCTTTGGGAGGTAATTAGGAGATTAATGTCCCTATAAAAGAGGCCCAAAAGAACTCCCTTGCTCCTTTCACCAGGTGAGGACACAGTGAGAAACCTGTGACCCAGAAAAGGGACCTCAACCAACCATGCTGGCACCTTGACCTTGGACTTCCAGGCCCCAGATTGGTGAGAAATATATTTCTATTGTTTATAAGCTACCCTGTCTCTGGTATTTTGTTATAGCTGCCTGAGTTAAGAAAGACCCCTTATCTTCTCCCTACTAATCTAAGAACTTGTGTCCTATAGTTCTAGAGAGATGAAGCTACAGTGAAAAAATAAATGACTAAAATCTAAGTAAAACTATAAGAATACAAAGAAGTGCTTTCTTGGGCCTGAAAGAGTGAGTATAGCATAATGTTGGGATAGGGAGAAGAGTTTATTTTCCCCCTAAACCAGCAGAAAAAGGCAAAGATGCTATGTTGTAGTCAGAATTGCATATGAAAACACAATAAGATGCTCTCTTACATTACCCACTGGGCCAAGAAGTCCCAAGCAAGTGTGACATGTGACTTCTTAAATGTGATCTTGCTGCCTCATTACCTTTTTCACTTCTATAGCTACTGGCACTAATTATTCTTATGGGTTTCCTTATCTTTCTGCAAGGGAGTTTGAATGCCTTTATGAATACCATAATTGCTACATCATCCTCTCCGACCCCAGGCCCAGGAGACACAGGATACACTACAATAATAGGCTATTTATTCAACTCAAGACATGTGACTGTCACTTCCATAAAAGGCACTGAGTGGAGTTCCACTGGAAGGGGGTTTGGAGATTCCTGAGTGTCTAAAGGAGTGGGCTACAAATTCAGCACACACTCAGCTCATCTGATTTCATAATGTTGGCAATAAAATTAAGATTATGAACTTATTTCTCATTGATTATGTACTAAATATGGATTTTATATTTAATCATAGCCATTTTTTCTATAAACGTATGTCCTTGGTCCCACAGGGTAATAGAAACATGTGGAAGACTGAAAGAGGTTGAGTTTTGAAGTCAGCCTGCATTAGATCCTGACCTTTCCACTTATCTTTTTCATCTTAGGCAACTTATTAACATCTCTGAATATGTTTCCTTGTGCATTGTTAAGTCAGTTACATCTTCACGTGTGTTTTTACTCAAAAATCAGAATATTTTAATTTAAGCAAGTGATAAATTCTGAAAAAATTAAGAATAGCAGAAAAAGATCTTTGTCCACTGCATGAATATCTATCATGTTTTGGCCACTCACAATTCAACCCCTTTTTATATTTAGGAAATATCCATCTCATGAGGTGAAGTCTGTTTCCCACTAAAGAAGCAGAAAACATCAGGTACTCACTTTCCTGGGCTCTCTTGAAACAAAGGCTCAAAAACAAAATCCAGGCTCCTCCAATCACATGCATTGCAAAATTTGAATCAAAAGTTAGTGGTATAAAAAAACCAAAGCAATATAGTCTATTCTTCAAAGAGTGACATTAGTGTTCACAACTATACGCAAGTTCCAGAGGCAGCTCCATGGATCAGTGTTGATGGTGTCTGCCATCTTGTGCCTATGCCCAGGGTAATAATGTGATGTCTTCCCTGAAAATTATTACAGCAGTTGCAACATCTTAAAGATTTCCTAAATGATTAGGAGATAAATCATAATTTATGTCTAAGTGAAGGTTCCTCTTATCTGCTTTGGAGAGGCTGATCAATCCCTTTATTGACATTTTCTCCCCCCCCCCCCCCGCCAAAAGACCATAGATATTTATTTCATGATGCATTAGAAAAATAGACACTGAATGGGATAGTTCATGATTGCTTTAAAAGGGAAAATCTAGCTTAAAGAAAAAGAATGTCTTTTGCTTTATTTTTATGTGGACCTACTCCCAAGTTCTTTCAAATTTGGGGGAAAGTTCATTTCAGAGGTTTTTGTTTTGTTGTTTGGCCACACCACACAGCACTCAGGAATCTAGGTTCCCCGACTAGGGATGGAGACCGCGTCCCCTGCGTTGGAACCTCTGACCGCCGGGGAAGTCCCCAAGGGTGGAGTTCATTTCAATATGGCAGTAGAACTGAGGTCCCTGTTTTGTTCTGTTTTTTAAATTAATTAATTAATTTATTTATTTATTTTTGGCTGTATTGATTGGGTCTTCGTTGCTGCACACAGGCTTTCTCTAGTTGCTTCAAGCGGGTCTACTCTTTGTTGTGCTGCGTGGGCTTCTCACTGCGGTGGCTTCTCTTGTCGCGGAGCATGGGCTCTAGGCGTGCGGGCTTCAGTAGTTGCAACAGGTGGGCTCAGTAGTTGAGGCCCACAGGCTTAGTTGCTGATCAGCATGTGGGATCTTCCCGGACCGGGCTCTATCCCGTGTCCCCTACATTGGCAGGCGGATTCTTAACCACTGTGCCACCAGGGAAGTCCCAGTCCCTGTTTTTTGTTGTTGTTGTTTTTTGGTTTGGGGGTTTTCTTTTTGGTAACTCTCAGCTAGGGGCTTCCTTCATGTCCTAGAGGCCTCCGCAGTTTTCTGCCAAGTGATCCCCTCCATAAATAGTTCACAACATGACCATTTGCTTATTCAAGGCCAGGGAGAGAATTTTCTCTCCTCCGCTCAGGTGGAGTCATATAATGAAATTAGGGAAGTGACATTCCATCACCTCTGCCATATTCTGTTTACTGGTAGTAAGTCACAAATACTGACCTCCTTCGAGGAGTGGGGAATACACACGGACATGACTGATGATGGGGGTGACTCATTAGGGTTCAACTTAGGCTATGTCTGCCTCAAAAGTGACAACTAATCTCTGCAGCTGTTTCTTTCATCATATTTGGGACGCTGTATAAGGCAAGAGTGATGGCAGCAGCAGCAGAGCTGAGACATACACATGAAGGAGATAAATCACAGCATGATATTTTTCTGCAGGTTCCTGGATCACGGCAGGTGAAGGGTGAGCAACGCATGTGGAATCAGATGATCCAAAGGCAGACGTAAAGCTTATCTTGTTTGGGCCACTCAGCCTTGAGGAGCCTGTGTACACATGGGCCATGGTTATAAGTGTTAAGAAAGAAGAAGGATTTAGCTGGAAACTATTGGAATTGCGCTACAGAAGGTGTTACTGATTTGCTGGGATATCTGATAAATGAAAGACTTCGGGTTAGGCATCTAGAACAGAATTTATCACAGTGCTAAAAGTCCTCAGTCCACATCTGTGCCCATAACAGTTTGCGATTGCCTGTGTGATCAGAATAGGTTGGGTTGGAATAATCCCCACAAAGCAGAAACTTCTCTGTGATTTCTTTTCACTCTTTTGTCATAGCATCTGTTATAGAAAATAATCTTGAACCTGAGTTGCCATGTTTATTTCATTAACAGGTGCATTTGAAAAATCTCAGTATATAATGATCAAGGCAAAGTTAGTATCAACTGAGTATTAAGACAGACAAGTATAGCAGTAGAAATAGTATACAGGAAAATGCATTGAACTTTTTTTCCCACCAGACTGGGTGAAATAGCTATTAATACAATATTCACCATTTATCCTTAAAATGTTGACCTCCTGTGAGCTAAATACCTTGAATCTCATGTATTATATCTAATGGTTAATAACTAAAGTGAAACTCTATGTAATTTTCCCAGGGTTATGCAACCAGGAGGAAGTAAAAATGGTCCTCAAATCCAGATCTGTCTGACAAACCAGTGTTTGCCAGTATACCTATTATACTTTGGACCAGCAAAAAATAAATGTTTTATTCTGAGAATGCTAGATACAAGGGGGAAGAAAAGGGAGAAGAATTATAACAAAGAAGAATTAAAAGTCTTGTCCTGATAAGGGCAAAGTAAGAACGGGCCAGAGGGCTGAAAAAATGTTGTTTTCATAGCACAGGAAATAACAGTTAAAAAAAGGTTGAGCTGAATAGTGGGAAAATGTAAACTAAGGTAAATTAAAAGTGTAACTTCTGGGCTTCCCTGGTGGCGCAGTGGTTGAGAGCCCGCCTGCCAATGCAGGGGACATGGGTTCATGCCCCGGTCCGGGAAGATCCCACATGCCGCAGAGCAGCTGGGCCCGTGAGCCATGGAGCCTGCGCGTCCGGAGCCTGTGTTCCACAACGGGAGAGGCCACAACAGTGAGAGGCCCGCATACCGCAAAAAAAAAAAAAAAAAGTGTAACTTCTTTGCTTCTGAATCTTAATATTAGCAGGGTCAATAAAGCAAACACTTATTATTACATAGATTTTCCTCAATCAAGTTAAATTATAAAAGTATCTAAAATAATGTTAATTTATTTACTAAACTTCTAATACCTGTGCGAGACAATATGTTAAACTCTAGATAAAATGATATAAAGACAATTCCTGTCCTCAAGTGACTTACAGTCTAATGAGTGGAATGGGAAAAACAGTTATGTCTATGTAAACAAATAAATGAGGATGCAAATAATTACAGCTTCTTTTTCACCATTAGCTTCAATATCAGCCTGGAATTTAGTCAATGTTGTCTTTTGGTTTGATGAAGAGGCAATATATACTCCATTTCAGCTTTTATTGGAATATCTGTCTGCGGTTTTCTCACTGACAATACAGTAATATTTACAAAGGTTTTCTGATTAATGTTAACTCTTTGGAAATGCATAGGATGTGCATTAGGAGTACAAGAAATATAAACCACAATAATTTAAACAAATAATTTAATGGCGTTCTTCTAGTAATTGTGTATTTACATAAAACAATTGGGTATCCAAATGACAAATAGGCATTGAACAAAAATTTGGATAGGTCTTTGCTTAGTGGATTTAAAAGTACCATTAGTTCATTATTCACAGGAACAGTGAGAAAAGCACGTGCTCTTGACTGAGACCTGGTTCCAGCATCTGTCATGTTAAAACTGTGACCTTGAGAAAGCTCTTATCTTTAACGGAACTAACCCTTTGTTTTAATAATTATCACATCAAATAATGTTAAGCATTATTGTAAGGCTTAAAGATGACAAACTAAAGTATTCACTAAGGGCCACTTTCAATATTTACATGTCATTGAAAGCTTGGGAGAACACAGAAGAGCTGTCACCTCAAAGTTACAAGAAACTGCCAACTTTATTTTTGCATCTCCTTATTTCCTTTGCTTTGGCTTGTGAATTGCTAGCAAGTACAAAAAGAAAGGTATTTCCAAACCCCTCTCCCGCTGCCACGCACACACTCATCTTGGCAGTATATGGCATCGATTTCTGGTTTTGAATCTATTATGAAAAATAACTTGAGATTCCTTCAGTCATTCCCCCTCACAGTTCAAGAGGGAACTGGCACTTGGAAAAAGTCAATTGGAAAAAGGCTTATATTAAAAACTATGGGTTAGCAGGTTGTTGTCTACACAGATCCAACTCCTATATCTTCCAATTATTAACTATACAATCTTAGTCAATTTACTTAACTTCTCTGTATCTCATTTTCCTCTTATGTGAAGTGGGGATACAACCCCCTTCATAGGGTTGTTAAAAAGATTAAAGAAATTCATACATGCACAAGCTCTAGAATAGACCCTGGTATAGGATAAGTGTTTAAGGAAAATTGGATGTCATTTTTTTCTTTAAAGTCTTATTTATAATTTTTTAAAAACTGTGGAACCCTTTTTTCAAATGAACTCTTACAAAGTTTAATATATAAACCAGATAAAAGCGATGCTGCATTGGTTGAAGTGGTACAGGGTTTTGGAGCTTGGCTCACTTAGACTCTCCTGTTCTTTTCAGCCACACCCAAGAAATCATAATAGCTACAATTTTTCTAACTTAATATGTGCCATGTTGTGTGTTTATTGTTTGCCTTAATCCTCTTATTAATCACTACAGTGTCTCTATGAGATGGGTATTATTTTCATTATTTTAGAAATGAGATAACTAAAGATCTTCAAGATTCAGCAACTTACCAAGGGTTACATTGCCAGCAACTGACAAAGCAGGACTGAAGAAAGAGTCTGCCTAATTCCAATCCAGGTCTTTCATTCATTCATTTATGTATGTATGTATTTAACATTTTCCATCTTTATTGAAATATAATTGACATATAGTATTGTGTAAGTTTAAGGTGTAAAACATGATGATTTGATACACTTATATATTGCAAAATGACTACTAAAATATAGTTAACACCTCCATCACCTCACATAATAACTTTTAGTGAGAACATTAAGGATTCACAGTCTTAGTAACTTTCAAATATATGATACAGTGTTGTCGACTATGGTTACTATGCTGTACATGTACATTCATCTATAACTTGAAGTTTGTACCCTTTGCCCAATCTCTTTCCGTTTTCCCTATTTCCCCAGTCCCTGGCAAATACCATTCTACTCTCTGTTTCTTAGTTTGGCTTTTCTAGATTCCACACGTAAGTAATATCATACAGTACTTGTCTTTCTCTGCTTTACTTATTTCACTTAGCACGAAGCCCTCAAGGGCCATCCATGATGTCGCAAATATCAGAATTTCCTTCTTTTTATGGCTGAATAATATTCTATTGTTTATATACCACATTTTCTTCATCCGTGTATCTGTCAGTGGACACTAAGGTTGTTTCCATGTCTTGGGGAGAGTGGTACCTGGAGAGACATGGAGGCTATAAACTCTTTCACCATAACTTGCCCTAGGCATCTCTTCCATCTGGCTCTTCCTGAGCTATATCTTTTTAACATAAACTGGTACTCTAGTAAGTAAAATATTTCTCTGAGTTTTGTGAGTGGCTCTTGAAAATTAATCAAAACCAAGGAGGGGGTCATTGGAACTTCTCATCTATAGCTGATTGGTCAGAAGGACAGGTGACAACCTTGACTTATGGCTGAAGTGGGGGCAGTCTTGTGGAACTGAGCCTTTAGCCTGTGGTATCTCAGGCTATCTCCAGGTAGATAGTATCAGAATTGAGTTGAATTATAGGAAGATGCCCAGGGGGTGTCCAAGAATTGCTTGCTGGTATGGAAAGAACCTCCACACATTGGAATAGGGAACAGAATAATTGGCCACTAAAGTGAAGAACATACAACACAGGATTATAAAACTTTAATTATTAAGCAGGGAATAAAAAGCTCTGATTACTTTTGAATACAAAAATTTTACAAATTGCTTATTGTCTTTGGGTCTATGAATAGCACTGTAAAAATTCCAGGACATTAGTGAAAACTAAGTGGGGAGATTTCTACTTTCCCCCAAACCAGAACCCTTGTGAGGCTTGAGGCTTGGCAATTCCATGCTCCTAGTAGGTGACTTCCTTGAAGCTCCCTTGGTAATCATTCATTTCTTCTCTTTCGTAGATCCATTGGCTTGAAGGAACTCCATTCATCTCTCTCCTACTAACAGCTGGGAAATTGTTATGAATTGTAAGGCGTTCTCTTTTCTTACTCCTCCCTCCCACTGCAGCTTTTAAGTCACAATAAAGAAACTTCCAGACATTATGCTATCTTAAAAACACTATTTTTTAAGCCATCTTTCTCTTCCCTTTCACTGGAATGCTTGAAGACCTTTATCATTTTTGTCTTGCCCATAATCATTTCCTTTTCTATAGTTTTTATGATTTTTTTTTTGGGGGGGTTATGCGGGCCTCTCACTGTGTGGCCTCTCCCGTTGTGGAGCACAGGCTCTGGACGCGCAGGCCCAGCGGCCATGGCTCACGGACCCAGCCGCTCCGCGGCATGTGGGATCTTCCCGGACCTGAGCACGAACCCGTGTCCCCTGCATCAGCAGGCGGACTCTCAACCACTGTGCCACCAGGGAAGCCCCGATTTCTTTCTTTTTTACAAGTGAACTATTTTATAGCCACTTAAATATCTCTTATACTAAATTATCGGCCACAAGAATACATTATTTTATCTGAGACTTACCAAATAAATGTATTCGATTCAATATAAATGTAAAGTAACTATCCTTTTGCAAATGTACTCTGACAAAATAAGGAGACAATTCTCAGAGTTGCCATATATTTTCTTCTTTCTGTCTGAAAATAGGATGATAATATTGTGCTGAAATCCATAGGTTTTTCCTCTGTAAGCTCCAAAATGAGGAAAATCTGTATAATATTTTCAATGTAGTCGCCCCAACCTGGACTCTCACATGATTATCAATTAACCCATATATTTAGGGGCTGGATGGCACTTCAACACTTCTCCTCACTACCAACCTGTTAGCTAAGGACATCACATTGTGCCTGGTACATGATTGGTGCTGAACAAATATTTATTGTTGTGGCCTATGAACACCAAAATGGAGTAACTTAAGTCAAAGGAATCTAAAATGTAACTGGGAGGCCATTAGGGAAGTGAAAACTACACAGGTCCACACCTTGACACAATATAAACTTTCGACCCAGCCATTCTGAGACCACCTGAAACTTGTTTTCTTTATTCCCTAGAGACTGCAACTTAGCAAAAAATCTGCTACTGACAGGTGACTGGATGCTTGGGGGTACCAATGGTAGTTCTGTAAAAATAACCTATAAAACTTCTCTGGAATGTCTTTGTTGCCTTTATAAACACCCACCATTTTCTATTTCCCTCAGGGCACATTTGAGTTGCTACTTGCATTAGTACCTCCTGAACTGCAATTCTTACAACCCCAAATAAACTCTTTTTCATTATTTGCAGCCTTCTGCATTTCTTGGTCAACTTTGTACACATTTATGGTTTAATGGCTTTAGGTCACTCCCTGCCAAACTGTCAACCTAGGACATTTTCTAGGACATTTTCTTTGTATGTAAGAGATGAGATCATTTCTAAACTATTCGCTCTGTATCAAACCGAATTACAAATTACAAACTTTTTCTGATCAGCTTTCTGGCCACTAGTAAGACTGGATGGGACTATTTCCCTCTAGGAGCTTGAGATCTCAATAAAAAGGAAAGAAAATAACCTGTGTATTGTTAACCAAATGAGATTTATACAACAGGATATTCTTGTAAAGAGGAAAGTGAAAGGAATTTCAGAAACATGAGCAAAATCAGAGGATATATTTTAGGGTAGTGATGAGAAATAAGTGAATCAGCTTGGTTAGAATAGGATCCTCAAATACAATTTTGTAAAATAAAGATGGAAAGTATTTATGAGTGTCAGACTGAGGATAGGTTTACATGCAAGGATAAGAAGATCTGATTGCGTTCACTAGGCAAATATAAATTAATAAAGGTTCTTTCAATTCATAAAATTCTTTTAAAAAGGAAGAAACATAATTACATTGATTTTGGAAGTAGACCATTTATTTTCTGAATTCAGTAGTGTTAAGAGCAGGGTAGAAATTTAGAATGCCATCATGTCCTGCTATGAAGGAAAAAATTGCAAGGCATACCAAAAGGCAAAGAACACAATTTGAAGAGACAAAGCTAGCATCAGAACCAGATATGGCAGGGATGTTGAAGAATTTTGTATAAGAAATTCTAAATATGATGCTTATATGCTCATTTATAAAACTTCAAAATATTGAGTTGTGCATGAGTAGAATTATGTGATTTTATTTTCTTTATTGCATTCTATTATAAAAGTATATTTCTGAGCTTCCCTGGTGGCGCAGTGGTTGAGAGTCCGCCTGCCGATGCAGGGGACACGGGTTTGTGCCCCGGTCTGGGAAGATCCCATATGCTGCGGAGCAGCTGGGTCCGTGAGCCATGGCCGCTGAGCCTGCGCGTCCAGAGCCTGTGCTCCGCAACGGGAGAGGCCACAACAGTGAGAGTCCAGCGTAACGAAAAAAAAAAAAAAAAAAAGTATATTTCTTTTACAATGAAAAAAAAAACATAATGTAGTATAATAGCCTAATAAAAAGCTTGACATTAAAAAAGAATAGATATGTCAATAAAATTCCTATTTTATTAACTACTATAAAATTGCATTTGCAAATTTTAACACGTTAACAAACTCACTAAGATCCTCAAAACTAATAAAAATAGAATGGAAAATTGTAAGCGTAATTTCACTTTATGATACTTAAAACAAGTAAAAAATAGGGCTTCCCTGGTGGTGCAGTGGTTGAGAGTCTGCCTGCCGATGCAGGGGACACGGGTTCGTGCCCCGGTCCGGGAAGATCCCACATGCTGTGGAGCGGCTGGGCCCGTGAGCCATGGCCGCTGAGCCTGCGCTCTGCAACGGGAGAGGCCACAACAGTGAGAGGCCCGCATACCGCAAAAAAAAAAAAAACAAGTAAAAAATATACTAAAGCTAATTATAGACTGACCACTCCACTAACAGTATAAAGAGGATAAATGCCGGTATTTTTACTAAGATGTTCTACTAAAGGAGAGAGGAATTATTGCTAAGTAGAAAGTTATTCTTTTGTGAGCTATTATGAACATTATTTGTTTAGACATAAATAAATTTATATAAGACTGATTAATCATTGCCAGATATTTTTGCATTTTGGCAGGGGTTCCTTCACCAGAACTTACCTTGAAAAACATAATATTGGCCAAAGATAATTTTTAGTTATAATACAAAATGAGAAATGTAAATTATTCAAAAAGGAAAAGACAAAAATGTTGTGTTCACTGACAACCTGTGCTTTTCTAAAAATCTTCTCCTGGCTTTTCAACT
Organism: Platanista minor; assembly: GCA_004363435.1. Taxonomy (NCBI): domain Eukaryota; kingdom Metazoa; phylum Chordata; class Mammalia; order Artiodactyla; family Platanistidae; genus Platanista; species Platanista minor. Next base: position 25,016 of record RJWK010009030.1, on the reverse strand, counting down.
GTATTTTTGATATATCAATTTATATAGGAGACTTTCTTTAGGATTGCTTGAATATCATAACAATGTGACAGAATCCCTTCCTTAGGAAAGATTAAAACATGCGAGACCTGTAAAACAACAAAATAATTATACTGTTTAAATGTAGAAACTTTACAACAAACTAGCTGGGAACCTAAAAGTTTGGTTTCCAAGAAATCTATTTTTAAAATCATGTTTTAGTTAAATACCTCATCTCCACACACAGTTATAGTTTTCATGGACTGGTGACTAAGAATTAGCTCCTTCTTGTCAAAATTGCAGTAAAGCCACAGCAATCTTAGTAATACTCTAATAGGGAAATAAAGAAAATTCCATTTTAATAGACATTTTATTACTATGTATTGGTTTGTAGAGTTAGGTTCTGCATTCTCCTACATTCAAAGATTTTCTGATGATCACCTTTCCTGGATGATGATGCTCATTAGTTTATTTTATTCAGCTGTGTATTCATTCACTCAATGAACATTTACTTTAATTGAAGAACTTTTAAAAAAGTTAACGAGTTGGTTATTTAAAACGAAAAAAAAAATCTGTATGAGGATTTTCATAAAACCCAAAGGACCACTTCTACTAACTCAGAAACTTTTTCACTGATAAACCACCTAAATTCACAAATCTTGTTATAGATTGTTTTGTTGCCCACTAATAATTCCTCACTCCAACTGCTCCAGCTAGTGAAAGCTTATTGAAGAATTTACTTTACACTGTCATGTTTCATTATTGTTAAAAAACAAACAAAAAACACTGAAAGTGTTCAGTTTTTAGATTTAGCTTCATGCTGAGTTTTAAAATCCAGAAAAAAAGAGAAATGCTCACAGAAACCTAAAGCATAGCCAGGAGGGCAATTATAGTGGCACATGATTTGCCTAACCCATAATTTTGGAGGTGTTTTACCTACCCCCCATGTGTCAAATATATGATTTATTTCTATTGATTTTGCTTTTCCCATTCTGTAAGCTCACTCTTCTTTGAGGTGCTTTTTTTTTTTCTTTATGATTTGTGTTTTCCTGTGTGGCATGCAATACCCATGTGTATTGGTTAGCTATTTACATTAGCACTAGGTAATGAGTGACCCTCCCAAACTCAGTGACTTAATATTAACTATAATTTGTACTCACATATTTGTTTGCTGGGGCAACTCCATCTTAGAATCAGGGTTGCTCTTTTCTCTGCAGGTTTGCATGAGGATTGGATGATTTCAGATGGGCTAAAGTTGGAGGCTCTGTTTTAATTTTCAGATTGATGACTAGGTTAGAAGGTGCTGCTTCACATGACTGTCATTCTCTTCGCTCCCACAGGCTATCCATGGCATGCTCTTCAGTGCAATGGAAGAAGCATAAGAGGGTAAGTGGAAATATGCAAGGCCTCTTAAAGACCTAGGCTCAGAATTAGCACCTTGTTACTTCTGCCTCTTTCCATTGTCCAAAGTAAATCTTATGGTCAAGCCCAAAATTAAGAGCATTGAATGTTCTCTCTTGAAGCTTTTTAAAAGGTAAAATATTACCTTTTAATATTAAGTTAAAAATGTAAATTACCCAAGATAGAAATAGCCCTGTGTGTGCACAATTTTATAAATCATTTGTAATTGCTTTAAATTGAAGTACCAAAGCTGAACAATTATAAAAAGGTGTTTTTTTAATTATTGAAAACAAAATAAAGCAACATTAAAGGAGATTGTGAGAAGAGGAAATTTTCCTCTTCTCACAATTTTCTCATAATTTTCTCATTCTATTACAGTTATTCTCACACATTATTATTTTTCTGCTTTTTAAACCATATTGTGAACATTTCTTCTGTATCATAAGGACATAAGGGACATCACCATGTTATAAACCATATACTTATATCATACCAACATCTCCCTTTTATTGGGTGTTTATTTTGTTTTCTATTGATATGCTAATTGCTAGACATTATAGATTGTTAGATCTATCTATCATCTATCTATCTATGTTTCTATCTATCATCTATCTTTAACGTTTATGTTATTGCAGATAAACTTTCAATAAAATATTGGTCATTCCTTGTTTTTATTGTTTATTTATATACGTTGAATTCTTAGAATTGGAATTGCAAGGGTCAGGAGTATGAATACCTTTGTTGCTCCAGCTGTGTATTGACATATTGTTTTCCAAAACAATTGCATCAACTTACAAAAGTAAATTTAATCTATTGAGTGGGCCAAAAAGTGCCTTCGGTTTTTTAAGTAAAAATAAAAGACACATTTTTCATTTTCACCAAGAACTTTATTGAACACTGTATTCAACCTTTTGTTCCACTACCTTCTGCCATTTTTCAGACAACTTCATAATTCCATCTTCCAAAGCTTTTCATCTTTTTGAGCAAAGAACTGTTCCAGGTGCCTTTTACCATCTTCCAGGGAATTGGAATTTTTTCCATTAAGAGAATTTTGTAAAGACCAAAATAAATGGAAATCTGAAGGTGCAATGTCTGGTGAATACGGTGGAGGAATCAGAACCCCCAGCCAAGATGTAACAGTTTTTGCCTGGTCATCAAAGAAACATGCGGTCTTGTGTAATCCTGATGGAAGATTATGCGTTTTCTGTTGACTAATTCCAGATGCTTTTCATCAAGTTCTGCTTTCACTTGGTCCAATTGGGAGCAGTACTTGTTGGAATTAATTGTTTCATTTTCTGGAAGGAGCTCATAATAGAGGACTCCCTTCCAATCCCACCATATACACTACTTCACCTTCTTTGGATGAAGACCAGCCTTTGGTTTGGTTGGTGGTGGTTCATTTCATTTGCCCCATGACCTCTTCCATTCCACATTGCTGTACATTATCCACTTTTCATTGCCTATCACAATTTGTTTTAAAAACGGAATGTTTTCATTACGTTTCAGTAGAGAATCGCATGTGGAAATATGGTCAAGAAGGTTTTTTCTGCTTAACGTATGTGGAACTGAAACATCAAAGCAATTCACATAACCAAGCTGGTGTAAATGATTTTCAGAGCTTGATTTGGATATTTTGAGTATGTCAGCTATCTCCTGTGTGGTATAACGTGGATTGTTCTCAATTATTATTTTGATTTGATACCTATCAACTTCTAATGACCTACCTGACTGTGGAGCATTGTCCAGCAAGAAATCTCCGGCATGAAATTTGCAAACCACTTTTGACACATTCGATCAGTCACAGCACCTTCTCCATACACTGCACAAATCTTTCTGTACATTTCAGTTGCATTTTTACCTTTCTTGAAATAATAAAGCAAATATGCCAAAAATGTTGCTTTTTTTCTTCCATCTTCAATATTAAAATGGCTACACAAAAATTCACCAATTTTGT
>RJWK010009030.1:0-21564 GCA_004363435.1 Platanista minor | reverse complement strand
CTCAACCACTGCGCCACCAGGGAAGCCCTGTTAAGTCTTTTTTTTAAATGCACACTGATATGACAGCTGTTACTTACAATCTAACAAAATTGTTTTGAATGAAGTTAAAGACAACTAAGTGCTACTAGAGCCATCTTATGGGAAAAAAAAAGAACGAACGTTTTGGCCAACCAAATATATTGCGATGTCAGTGGATTTACAGAAACTCATGTGGCTATCTTGACCACTGTCAAAAATATAAAAGTTTTTAAATCTCTTTTTGTACCTGAATGTTAACAACATTGTTTGCTTTAAATAAAGATGTTTTAATATTTAAATGTTTAATAACATTTAATAATGTTTAATTTCTACAGGAATGAAGAATAAAGATTTGGAGTCTTGAAGCAGGTATGCAACATATTTCTTTCTGTTTTTTATGTGGACTGATTCACAAGTTCAGGGGGAAAAAATCCCTTTTCAAACTAGATGTGCTTCCAATATATTACTACCACATATGTTACCATGAATATTCTCTATTATCTTTCAGTAAATTTACTATAAAATATTTATTTAAGAAATATTTGTTTTAAATAGGCAGGCTCTCTAAATGCAGATGACAGATAAATGAACATCTCCTTTGCCAGACAATAAAATCCTTTGTGTTGGTGTTCTGTATTCACATTGTTGTTTCAGAATGCCTCTAAATAGAATGGTTTGTATGGAGTATTGGATCAAAAGCTGTTTTAAAGGAGTTCAAGAGAGAGAACTGGAAAAGAGGAGGTGGGGAATGTAAGACAGAAAACTCTATCTAGACATATAACTACAATGGAGGGCAGAAAAGATAGTAACTGGAAAGTGTCAGAGAACTTCTTTTTTTAATATAAAAGACATGGAAGTGAATAGATATGATGTGCATAAGAAATGAGGATCCAAGGAACAGATGGAACAACTGAAGAAGAAATGTTTTCCTGAAGAGTGGATGGTGGGTGCTGGGACAACTGGACAGCTACATGTCAAAGAATGAAATTAGAACACTCCCTAACACCATACACAAAAATAAACTCAAAATGGATTAAAGACATAAATGTAAGGCCAGACACTATAAAACTCTTAGAGGAAAACATAGGCAGAACACTCTATGACATAAATCACAGCAAGATCCTTTTTGACCCACCTCCTAGAGAAATGGAAATAAAAACAAAAATAAACAGATGGGACCTAATGAAACTTCAAAGCTTTTGCATAGCAAAGGAAACCATAAACAAGACGAAAAGGCACCCCTCAGAATGGGAGAAAATATTTGCAAGTGAAGCAACTGACAAAGGATTAATCTCCAAAATTTACAAGCAGCTCATGCAGCTCGATATCAAAAAAACAAACAACCCAATCCAAAAATGGGCAGAAGACCTACATAGACATTTCTCCAAAGAAGATATACAGATTGCCAACAAACACGTGAAAGAATGCTCAACATCACTAATCATTAGAGAAATGCAAATCAAAACTGCAATGAGGTATCACCTCACACCAGTCAGAATGGCCATCATCAAAAAATCTACAAACAACAAATGCTGGAGAGGGTGTGGAGAAAAGGGAACCCTCTTGCACTGTTGGTGGGAATGTAAATTGATACAGCCACTATGGAGAACAGTATGGAGGTTCCTTAAAAAACTAAAAATAGAACTACCATACAACCCAACAATCCCACTACTGGGCATATACCCTGAGAAAACCATAATTCAAAAAGAGTCATGCACCACAATGTTCATTGCAGCTCTGTTTACAATAGCCAGGACATGGAAGCAACCTAAGTGTCCATTGACAGATGAATGGATAAAGAAGATGTGACACCTATATACAATGGAATATTACTCAGCCATAAAAAGAAACGAAATTGAGTTATTTGTAGCAAGGTGGATGGACCTAGAGACTGTCATACAGAGTGAAGTAAGTCAGAAAGAAAAGCAAATACCGTATGCTAACACATATATATGGAATCTAAAAAGAAAAAAAAAAGGTTCTAAAGAACCTAGGGGCAGGACAGGAATAAAGACGCAGATGTAGAGAATGGACTTGAGGACGTGGGGAGGGGGAAGGGTAAGCTGGAACGAAATGAGAGAGTGGCATGGACATATATACACTGCCAAATGTAAAATAGATAGCTAGTGGGAAGCAGCTGCATAGCACAGGGAGATCAGCTCGGTGCTTTGTGACCACCTAGAGGGGTGAGATAAGGAGGATGGGAGGGAGACGTAAGAGGGAGGAGCTATGGGGATATATGTATATGTAAAGCTGATTCACTTTGTTATAAAGCAGAAACTAACACACCATTGTAAAGCAATTATACTCCAATAAAGATGTTAAAAAAAAAAAAAAGAGTGGATGGTGGAAAATTTAATGCACTAGTGGAAGCACTAGATCTCAAGAGATCGAGAATCTTTGTGGATTGGAGGGAGGGTGTGATGCAGTAGGTGGTGCAGTGGCAGAAAGGAGAGACAACTGTGTTAATCAGAATTGTTCCTGATATTTATATTAACTTTATTTCCTAAAAAAGACATTCCTATAGGAAAACAGTTGTCAGTATTTTTTTAACTTTTCTTGCATACTTTAAGGAAGTTCCCCTCTTGCTCTAATTATGATGGAGAGTGTTTTTTGTAAAATATATACATCTGCATCCAAACAGTTTCTTGAGAGGTGCACAAGATGATTCACAGTCTCTCATGGATATTCTTTCTCATGCATATGTTGGACTTTTCTTTGTCCGGTCCATGTTCTGACACTCATTTAGACGTGTGAACTTGAGTAAATTCCTTAAAAATGCTCTGCCTCAGTTTCCTCTTTTGTAAAATGGAGATGATAATAGTGCTGCTGTTATAGGGATATTATGTTGATCCTGGGACTTTCTCTCTCTGAGACAGAAGTATAAGCTCTAGTAGCCATGGAAATGCCCCCCTTAGATTTTCCTTCATAGGAGTTACTGCAAGGAGCATAGCTGATTGACACCCTCCTCCTGCCATGTCTTTGCATCCATTGTGGTATTCACACCAGGCCCCACATCCTAAGGGCTGTTTCCAGCCAGTGACTGACTGCAGTGCAGGACTACAGCCATGCTGTTCTGCCTGATGGTATTTCTCTAGAATACCTTTGACTTAGGGATTCCTGATTGGACTCACCAAGATTTTCTCAGGATTGTACTGTTTGTTGTCTGAGGATTTTCCCATTCAACAGTTTCTTCCTTCTCTCTTTTCACAAGTGTCAGACCTACATTACCATCTAGAGACTCTGCCTACTCCTGCTTCCATCCTTCTATCCTCCACAGGTGTCTCCTCCAATAAATATATTTATTTATTTATTTATTTAATGGTACATCCTATGCCATTTTTGTGTCTGATTCTCAGAAAACTTAATTGACATAAATGATCTATGTTTTATAGTCAGCTGGCTCTGTATTCTGTCCCAAGATGGAACAAATTCACAATTCTAATCTGCAAGTCTGAAAACCAAAGATTTTGCAAATCGATAGCTTTGAAACATACTTACATGAGCTACTTATGATTTTTATCCCATTTATTGAGAATATTCATACCTTTTATTGCACTAATATTATTTATGCTTGATTACAGGGTAATATCCAAGATCTCTCTGGGGTGTTATATTAAATATGGTATATGCCCCTTCTTACACTGTAAATCAGAAAAACTCTTAATTCCAAAACTATCTCACTCCAAGTGTTTCAAATAAGAGATTGTAAATTTATATAAGAAAGAACCCTATTTTTCTGGTTGGTTTGATGCTGAGAAACATTTTCCTATTGATATATTGATGCAATCATATTTCCTTTGTAACAAATTAAATGTTCTTTTGGCTATAGTTTGTCTAACCATTTCAATATCAGTGCTATGTAACTTGACATTACACTGAATAAATCTTCAATAACAATAATTATAGGGTTATCTTAGCAAGGTTATAACAAGATGACATAGATGATTTCCTATGACATAAATATATGTCTCCTTTAAGAATTTCCAGTTCAGTTGCCTGGAAAAAATTGAATTCGGTGTTTGTTTTATCCTTGCGTGTACAAAGAAACAGGGTCTAGAACTCAGTGCTGACTTAAAAAAGATAATTTCTAAATAATTTACCCTAGTTTGACAAAAATAACCTGATAGTTTCTGAGAACATACACTAAAGGAAAATTCTGAAGGGAATTTAAAAATATGATCCCTATTTAATTTTAAACTGTTATGTAGTAAGATTTTTAGAATAGGAATTGTCTAGTCTTATGTCTGACAATGCCACTAAGGAAATAAATGTCAACATCCAAAAATGAATATGAGACAGAGAAGGGATGACAAAGAGCTTTGTTATTGGTTTCTGGAGAGGGCTGTCGTGCTGTGATTAACATGCCCTGCCAGATTAGTCAGTCAAGATCTAGCTAATTGAAAAGAGAATCCTTATGTCTTTTGCAAAGGGGGTGAAGAGGAACCTGCTTCATGACACTTGAATATATTTATTCACTTCTAGAATATAAGAGAGTAAAGGAGGTGGAGACAGATATTGATGAAGAAGTTTCTGGAGAGAGCTATGGCTGTGCTCTAAGTCCACATGTAGACAAGGGTGTGAGGAAGCTGCTTCTCTCCCCGTCGTTAGTGAAGGGGCTTCCAGAGATCCACTTGGATAGCTTTGAAATATGGTTTTTGAATTAAGGATTACAAAAAACCAATGCCGTTTCCATGCCTAAGTAAGTTAAAATTTACTGTGCACTTGACCTGACACCAGCCACGGGGGAACCTAGAAAGCCAGAGAAGAGATTACCAGGAGCTTCAGTTTTGGTTTCCTGACAGGTCTTCAGTGTTGATATGGGTATACCAGAATTGGGCAAGGAAAAGCCTACAGATAGAAAGCCAGTGCTTCTAAACTTCTGGTTATATGCCTCTTTCTATGTACTCAGTGTGAAACAATAATTCTGGTCACAGAGTAATATAAGCACAACAATTTATGTAAATCACTATTAAAAATTTTCTGTTTAACTATAGCAGCATATCTTCAGGTCCTTTAGCAGCAAAAGGCAGTATGGAAAAGAGACACTGTACTGACACTACTTGAACAAGTTAGGCAGGCCCTAAAACATTAGCAAGTGGGAGAAGATAACTTATTGTCAAAAAGAACCTTCAAGAATGTTAATTTTCATGATCTTTATGAATCCCTCAATTCAAATTTTTAAAAAATTCTCAACTTTTACCAAAATGACCTTCTTACTTTCCTTCTTTCCCCAAGAATTATATTTTGGGGGCATATGCTCACTTATCAAGACAACCATCTTCTTCGCATTTACCGTTCTTCATTTAGAAGTAATCTGCATCACATCATGCAGCTTAGAGTGAACTGGACAAGTAATGTGCAAGAAAGCCTTTTTGAGATGTCATTGCCAGACAGTTATCTAGGCTTTCTAGGTAGCTAGATGACCACTTTGCAATTAAAATTTCATCAGAATTACAGTTTTCAACAAGTAAAAATTTGTTTAAAAATAATTAAATATCTCTCTGTACATATTTTTTCCCTCTGCCTAGAATGGCCACTTCACTCACCACTGCACACACATACCCTTTGTCTTTTAGGGGAGGAAAACGTTTTCTTTCTTCCCTTGTAGGTTCTTTGGCTGACGAATAATTAAACTGACATAAGACAGATTAACAGGAGAAAAATTTAATTATGTACATACAGGAGCCCCGTAAGAATATGAGACCCAAAGAAGTGGCCAAAGAAGGCAGTTTCTATACCTTTTAGACAAAGAAACAATAAATTTGTGAGAAATTAACAAGACAAAGAAGTCTGGGCTTTGGGTAGTAAATTAATAAGAAACAAGCTTTGTTTATAAAGCCTTCTCAGCTCCAAATTCTCTATCTCTGAAGATAAAGATGTTTTTTCACCTTCTGGTATAGGGAGAGTACCTTTCACATGGGAGATTTATTTCTTGCTTCCAGGGGGATAAAGGAGGGTCAAAGTGCTCTTGCATTGGCTGTTTCTTAAGTAACTTTAATTCCAAATAATCAGTCTGCCAAAGCAGCGTATTTTGGAGTCACCTACCCTAAACCCCTTGTCCTTTCACACCAACATCTCCCTCTAATAAACTCCTACTTGGTCCTTTAGATTTAACTTAAAGTTTTCTAAAACCTCCTGAGTTTGCTTTAGAAGGTCCTTTACTGATTCACATACATTCTTTGTTTACACCTAAGCAGAACTTATTATGCTGTGACTCTGGTTTGTTTTCCTCTCTTCCACTAGATTATACACTCTGTGAAGGAAGAGAACTTGTATATTTGTTGCTGTGCCCTCACTGCTCAGTGCAATGCCTGGTATAGAATAGCTTTTCAATAAGTAGTTGTTAAAGGAATAAATTAATTAAATTATGAAGAAACTGATTACACTAAAATAGAATAGAATTATCTATAAAAATGAAGAACAATAGCACAATCTACCTATCTCATAGGGCTATTAAAAATATTAAATAAGTATATATATTTAAAGTGCTTAGAGCAGTGTCTGACACATGGTAAACATCATCTATTTGTGTTTGCTTTTATGAATAGCAGTAAATTTAAAGATAGGGGAAATTAAGGATATTTTCAGTTCTTAAATTTAGATACAAGAACCCAAATACTAGGCATGAGGATGTCTGAGGGTTAACTGAAGAAATAAAGGTATGAACATTAACTGTGTCTCACTACAATATATAGTCACACTCATTACTGTCAAAACATTACATATACGAATATATGTATATACAAATATATAAATGCATAGATATATAGGCATCAATATGTCCAGCCCAGATGTCACTCTCTAACCCACAATGAGAAATTTGCCTATGAAACAGTACCTTCATGAGCTGGGGCTAATATTCTGTGTCCTGTATTGTGTTTAAATAACAAAATGATTACATTAAATATATAAATTGTGAATTCAAAGGCAAGGACAGTATCTCGTTACATTTGGGATCCAGCAGTTAGAGCACATTAGGATTGTTGGAATTGTAATTTAATATGACACTATTTCTGAAAGGGAAATATTATTTTTGTTCTTAGTAAACTACATTTTCAAGCACATCTGAATTTATTCTTATTTATATCATTTACCACTTAAAAGTGACACCACCAAGTGCTCAAAGGTTTGTTGAAATGAGTCATTGGCAAAGAACAAGGAAATAAAAATAAGTTACAGTGTCATTAACTATTCTTTCTTCACCATGGATCCTAGCAGACCTGACTTTTGCCATCCATGTGTATTTATGTCATTCCCAGGTGTAAAATTACACACTACAATAACCAGCTACTTGGATTAATGGATAACAATTTCCTCAATTATCCTTTGAATATCATTTATCCACCAGCAATTTAACACTGCTGTAAATGATATTAGTTAGTTCCCAAATTGATTGATTCAGGGGAGATACAAAGTTAGCCAAAATATCTAGAATTTACATGAATTTTTCACTTTTCAAATGATTAACAATAAATATAACTCAAATTAGAAGCATTCAGAGACCTGGAATTTTTTAGAGAGTATGCCACATTTCTACCACCATCTGTTTTCCTAAATGGTAATTGGGTAACAAAATTATTTTTACTATTTACACCACGTGTGTAATTTTCTTTTCTTCTTGATCAATATTTTCATAATATATGACAGAAAAATGCATATCATCTTACACTTGTCTAAACTTCCAGATTCTGATGACAATATGAACATGCCATCTAAATAATAGTCGCATTTCCCCCTTTCTCCTACAGATGTTTGTGCTTGACCAGACAGGTATTTGTTAATTTTTTTTTTCTTTTTTCATTTTGTTTTCAGTATTAAATATCAAGAAATACTCAAGCTAAAAATAGAAAGAGTTGTTTTGAGAAGATGAACTTTGAAATGTAGATATTCTTACACAATACGGAAAGATGCATGATGTCTCTTGTTGTAAAGACTGAGACTTAGGAAAACAAGTTATATTTCCATATCATTACAATAGGTTTTAAATTGATAGTGAAATGGGTGGGACCTTGCATTAGCAGCATGCTGGAGCCAAGACTTTGGGGGTTAAGCGGAAATCTAATTAAACATTCCACTTTGACCTTCCCCTATATAACTGAGAATAATTTTCAGAGACCTAGATAGAAACAACCTTTCCATTTAGCTTCATAAAATCACAATCTTGTAATAGAAGAGCTATGAAAAATGATCAGATAGAAGACTTTTTAATGGAATACGAAAACTTTCTGAGCATTTTCTATACTAATACTTTCTTTTCTCAGAGCTTATAATTTCCCTCCACAGGATTTGGCAACTGGGTTTCTGTTCATGTGTAACTAGGGTTTCAAAGAGCATTTTTCAAAATGGAGGTATAGGGCTTCCCTGGTGGCGCAGTGGTTGAGAGTCTGCCTGCCAATGCAGGGGACACGGGTTCGTGCCCCGGTCTGGGAAGATCCCACATGCCGCGGAGCAGCTGGGCCCATGAGCCATGGCTGTTGAGCCTGTGTGTCCAGAGCCTATGCTTCGCAATGGGAGAGGCCACAACAGTGAGAAGCCCATGTACAGCAAAAAAAAAAAAAAAAAAAATGGAGGTATATTAACTTTTTAATGAAAATATTTTTCTTTCTTGGTTGGGAGCTCTCTACTTATTAAGAAAATTCACCCTTGCAGAAATGTGTTTTCTTTTTTATTCTCTCTGGCTGTTCTTGCTATGTCTGTTTTCAGTTCTTCATAAATTCTTGCTAACCACAGAGCTTATATAATATTGATTTTTTGAAGTTGTGATCTGCTGGAAGTTGGAAGCATTTTTCAGGTTAGCTGTGTACTAATTTTTAACTGCAAGGTTTTGAGCAAGATGGATTTTCAACATGATGGAATATCTAGAAAAATTTCTGATATTTTCCATTAAAATACAGTAACAAAAATTTATAGGCATGGTTGCCAAACCTCACAAATAATACTTTGAAGACAAGTTAGTAAATGAAAATCACTGAATTAATTAATCATTAACAGCTGCACAGGCCACACCCCAACAGTGTGGCCACTGTTCCAGAAACAATAAACCATGATGGGCACAGAAAAAACTATTAATAATCATCTAAAATAATGATGGTAACAGAAAAAAGTAGAGGTAGCAGAATAGTCAGTAGATCTTGGAAATATCTCAGGTGGACTTCATTTTAGGACACCATTCTCAGAGCTACCACTGATGACTTCAAAAAATGATTCCCTCATGCAGCCTTGGATACTGTCCTTGGAACTCCATCCTCAGTCTTTACAGTTCCTTTTATTCCATCATTTATTATGACCACGTACAATTTACAAAGACTCGTCCAACAGATGATAAATAAAATGCAGATGAGGGAGGACATTTTTTCCCTTCAATACAGGAATGCTAGATTCAGTGCTTGGCTATTTTCATCAACACGTTTGTCCATTTAGAGTTAAAGTAGCAACTCAGCATAAAGATTAGAAATGTGTATTTTTTGGAGTTAGATAAACTCATTCCTCTTCAAAAATAAAAATATAATCCGAGGTCTATATACCCTAATATTTGTCACAATATTTGAAACAAAACAAGCTAACAAATTGTTAAATAGGGGGCTTCCCTGGGGGCGCAGTGGTTGAGAGTCCGCCTGCTGATGCAGGGGACACGGGTTCGTGCCCCTGTCCGGGAGGATTGCACATGTTGTGGAGCGGCTGGGCTCATGAGCCATGGCCGCTGAGCCTGCGCGTCCAGAGCCTGTGCTCCGCAACAGGAGAGGCCACAGCAGTGAGAGGCCCGCGTACAGCAAAAAAAAAAAAAAAAAAAAAAAAAATTGTTAAATAAAATATAGCCTATCCTATTTTAATAAGTAATCTTTCAGAATATTCTTGAAGGCCATATTCAAATTTAGAATTCTTGAGCTTCTTAGAGATCTGTGTTAGAAATGGCCACAAGAGGAAAACTGACTGCCATGCCCTGGACTGTGGACCACTAACTTTTCTTCTCCATGCTCTGTCCTACATCAAAAAAGTCCTCTTTCACACATATATAGATATCCTAGCTTGCACATCCAAATTCTATCTAAAGACCCTTGTAAAGTTTCACTTATCCCCAGAGTTGTACATGCTGCCACATATTCAGACATAGACCTGAGGAAGAGGCTCAAGTAGGTTCTAGAAGCAGTAGCAAGCCCATTTGGGCTGAGAAACGTTGTTACCTGATTCTGTAGTGCAGTTCAGAAGTGGAAAATTGGATGGCACATCCCTGAATCTCTTGGATTCCTTGTTCCATGAGAAGAGGCATGGCCAAGGGAGAACTAAACCAAAGCCCTCTAAAGTTCAGAAACCAGGGAAGGGGTTCCCTCTTGTTTAAGTCTAAAAATGATACTGCAAAAAGCCTTGATTTAAATATTTTTACAGCCTTCTAAGCCCTATATTTACAATGGGGTGATATCTTCCCTTAAAGGTACAAAAATTGATTCCTAGGGAGGTGAACACAATTTTACTCTTTTATATATAAAGAATAGATAGATTTACAGTACATAAAAAGTATATCTGTGGTATTTGAATTTCATGGAGATAATAGGGTAACCTGCCTGGGAAGCCCCATTGCCCTCTCACAATCGAGAAGGCATCCATTCACATAGAATCCTTGGTAAATGGTAAATGTAAGGGTGCTGGGCTTTTCACTTTATAGATACTGCAAGGGGCAGTAAGATATTAGCAGTGAAATGAAAAGGCCAGTTTATTTTTCTCCAAAGGAGTCTTCCATCCAGCCTAAAAAAATCAAATGTACCATTTTATATGTACCACTAGTACATTATCAATATAATTAGCAATTCTTTACAGTATTTTACATAACAGTTTATTATTTCTGCAAAGCAAATCAATTTGAATTAGTTCCTTCCAAAAATATCAAAAGAGCAAAAGGTAAATATAGGCAAGAGAGTAATATAAATATTTCATAAACAGTTTTTATATTGACTTGGAATTTGCATTGTTTGTTTTTAAGGTTAAATTTATTCCAAATTACTTTGTCAGGATGTTTATAATCTTTCAGAAAGAAAAATAGGGCATTTCTTTCATGTTCAGTTATTGAACTACTGAATTTTGCCAATAGAAATATTTTCAAATTCAGTTGTTCTCAGCACTTAATTTTGATAACCTTTATGCTCTCGATAAATGCTGAGATATTATGAGTAACATCTGGTTATTTTTAGCAGAACAATAAATAATATCCCCCATTTAGTTGTTGAAAATTCCTGGAGCAATCTATGTAAAATGTTCTGAATACGAAATTGGCCCACAGAGCCAATGGGAAAGATTTGCTTTTTTCCCCCAAAATGTTAATTCTAAAAAATAAATTCAAATATGGAATAATTGCTTCTTTCAAAAACAAAGATAAAAAGTTTCTCTTTTCTTCTTAAACCATCGAGAGGTATTGAACCTACAGTTAAGATAATAAATAAACATTTAATAAGTTTTCTTTTTTTAGGAAGCTGTATTCTTTGCAAATATAATGTGAAAAAAGTGATCCAAAGTAGAAATGTCAATGTTATTGCTTTTAATAGACAGCTATATCTGAAAGTGAAAAATTTTAAAGTGTGGGCCAGGATAGAAATTATTTTTGTAAGAATAAATTATATTCATATTTAATCCATAGATACCCAAAAATAATAAAGATTGAAAAAGTAAAAGGAGTATTCAAGATGGCAGCATAGGAAAATCTCAAATTCACGTCCCATGGACACAACAAATTTACAACTACATATGGAATAGTTCCCTTTGAAAGTAACCTCCGAACTGAATGAGCAGAGTCTCCACAACAAAGGGTAAAAAGACAGCATTGAGACATATAGGAGAAACAGAGATATAGTCATGCTAAAGAAAAAAAACTGCACACCAGCCTCAGCAAACCACACGTGGGAAAGATCACAAAGGTAGAGTTATTTCTCCTGAGGAGCAAGACATTCAAGCTCCACATAAGGCACCCCAACCCTTAAATCTGGTACAGGAGAGATGAGCCTCTGTAATATCTGGTATTGAAAACCAACAGGGAATAAGTCCAGGAAAACTACAGAACTACAGGGAATGGAAAATCCACTCAAAGTGCATGAGTAAGCATGCACTCACTTGACCTGAAAACCTGTGCAAAAACAATGGATTGAAAAGCACGTGGACCATAGGTAAAGGAGATCCACTTACTAATCTTGAAGCATCTGACAAAGAGGCAGGAACCAGTTGAGATGCTCCCTGGAGACTGAGATGGTGGCAGGAGCCATTTTTAAATCTCTAACTTGCTACTACCTGTGCTGGTGGTCACTATTTTGGAACTTTCCCTCTAACCTGTTACTGCCAGTGGACACACCCTAGTGAGAGCTTTGCTCCCTCCCAGGTCTTGGCCAGGCTTCACATTTGGCCAGGTGATAACCCTTGCCACTAATGCCTGACAGCCATTGAAGCCAGGCCCGCAGCCTTTCCAGGGGTCAGCCCCACCCCCCAGCACACAGCAGCAGCCCTGACACAACAGGAGAACATATATAGCCCACATAAGGGCCAGCCCTTGAACTCCTGGCTCTGGTGGCCAAGTGGGTTTGCACTTCTGAGCCCCATAGGACATCTCCTATATAAGGCCACTCCATCAAGACTGGGAGAGGTAGCTGACTTATAAAAGAGGTAGCTTACAGAAACAAATATAGAGAATTAGGCAAAATGAGGAAACAGAGGAATGTGCTTGAATCAAAAGAATAAGATAAAACCTGAGGAAAAAAAAATGAAATGTAGATAATCAACCTTTTTCATAAAGAGTTCAAAGTAAGTTTTATAAACATACTTACCAAACTCGGGAGAAGAAGGGACAAACACAGTGAGAACTTCAGCAACAAGATAGAAGATATTTTAAGAATACCAAACAGAAGTTATAACTGAACTGAAAAATACACTACAGAGGTTCAACAACAGATTGGATGAGGTAGAAGAACAAGTCAGTGAGCTGGAAGACAAAGAAATGGAACTCACCCAGACAGACCAACAAAATAAAATATAAAGAAATAAAAATTATTTTTTTAAATGAAGATATCTTAAGGGACCTTTTCAACAACATCAAGTGGAATAACATTCATATTATAGGAGTTCCCGAAGACAGGGATAAAAAGCCAGAAAATTATTTGAAAAAATAGTGGCTAAAAATTT
This sequence comes from Platanista minor, assembly GCA_004363435.1. Taxonomy (NCBI): domain Eukaryota; kingdom Metazoa; phylum Chordata; class Mammalia; order Artiodactyla; family Platanistidae; genus Platanista; species Platanista minor. The sequence goes on along the minus strand of RJWK010009030.1, from coordinate 8,388 downwards.
CCCTAATGTGGGGGAGGAAACAGGTATCCAGAACCAGGAAGGCCAGAGAGTTCTGAATAAGATGAACTCAAAAGGACACATACCAGGACACATTACAATTAAAGTGGTAAAAGTTAAAGATAAATAAGAATGCTAAATGCAGCAGGAGAAAAACAATGTGTAACATACAAAGGAAACACCATAAAGCTATCAGCAGATTTTTCAGCAGAAATCTTACAGGCCAGAATAGAGAGGCATAACATATTCAAAGTGCCAAAAGAAAAATACTTCCAACCAAGAATTCTCTACCCAGTAAGGTTATCATTCAGAATTGAAGGAAATATTAAGAATTTCCCAGATAATCAAAAGATTAAAAAGTTCACCAACATTAAACTGGCTCTACAAGAAAGGTTAATGGGACTTCTTTAAACTGAAAAGGAACGCCACTAATTAGTAGAAGGAAAACATACAAAAATAAAAGTCTCACTGGAAAAGGTAAATATATAATAGGTTTAGATCAATCACTTATAAAGCAGGCATGAAGGTAAAGAGACAAAAGCAGTAAAATTAACTAAAAATTCCAACAATTATTTAAGGGATGCATAAAAAAATGTAAAATGTGTTATCAAAATTATAAAACATAGAGGAGTAAAAAGTTTAAAAAAATCTCCACGTATTTGGAAATTAAAAATCAAATCCAAAATTTGTTTTATTTACAAAATATCCAAACTTCTATCAAGATTGACAAGATTGATTTTAAAAATCAGTGAAGATACAAATAAGTATTATTGTACTTTGATCAACAATTGTGTAGTATCTAGAAAAATCAAGAGGTACATTTATTTTTTGCTCTTTTTTGTGTGTGTACCTGTATATTGATCTCATTTGTACCTGGTTGGGCATCTTCCCAAGGGCAGTTATCCCAGAATGGGTGTCAAATCTACATCATAAAGGCTACTGTCACTGTGACAGTGGATGTCTGCAAACTCAACCTATTGTGTTCTTTCCTTCTAAGAGGGCTCAAAGGCCACTGGTTTGGGCCCTGGTATAGGAGAGGGAGGATGACAAGGAGGTACGACAAGTAAGCCTAGTCTTACTATTATGGAGTGAATTGTTTCCCATCAAAATTCACATATTCAAGTCCTAATCCTTAGTACCTCAGAATGTGACCTTATTTGGTCTGGGAGTTCAGTGGAGAAAATGTGCAAATTTTTTTTAGGTTTGTACTCCAGAAAATATCTTGAATGTGTGCACAACGGAGCATGGAGAACATCTTTGTTGAAGCACTGCTGATAATAGAGAAAAAGCAAGAAATGTTTAACTATTCATTCATAAGGGAATTAATAAATATTTTCATAAAATCGGTTTAAGTATATGAATGCAGATAAGAATATATTTCATGAGTGTAATGTAGAGAGAAAATGCAAATTGAAAATCATATAACAGGATGATAAATAATGTGATAAAAATATAAGATGGCATGAAAAAATTAAAAACACAGACCATAATATATTCCATTCTTCATAGAAATAAGATATATTTTTCACATTGACATCTCTGAATTCTGAGATTTTAAGTCATAATTTAATTTCAGAGTGTTTTTATTTTAGGTAGTACATGACATGATGGTATATTTTATATTTGGTGTGTTATATTTGATAAAATAATATATTTATGCATATATACATGTAGATTAATAGTGGGAAAATATACATGTCTATGATAAACATATATTTCAGGATACTAGTTCCCTCTAAGGAAAAGAAGATATATTTAGAAATAATAGTAGCAAACAGAATAGGAATTCAGTATCTCATTCTTTGTTATATAATTTCTGTATTTTCTCTGTGCTTGACAAATCTCAAAATGTTTTAAAATGAAGGAGTTAGAGGTAGAAACCTAGGGCTAATGAAAAATCAAGAAGGCATATTTCTCATCATGAAAGTTAAAGTACTGAAGATTAAATTAAATAATTATTATTAGCAAGGAGATAGCATACCAGTTTGTCAGAGGAATGAACAAAACATAAAGATTCAGACTAAAGCCAAATGACTAATTGTTATTATTTACCTTCTTCCCATACCAAACATGAAGTCATATGTCATCATTATAGAATAAACCTCTGATAAAAGAACAAGTTTGAAATTTGTTTTGATTGAAGATAATTATGGATATTGTGTATCATTTCCAAGGTTTATGTGTGTGTGTGTGTATACATAAATATTGTGAAATCTTGCTAAACAATTGACATTTTTACTTTTAATTCACAATTTCAAGATGTGGAGAATTTCCAAATAAGACTCTTTTCTTATAAGTCTCATGGTCCTAAAGGAAATTAAATAACTAAAAATAATTGAATGCTTATCTTTTGTATATTTTGATTCCTCTAGCAAGGATTAGAATATGGAGCACTTGCACCCAGATAAGTCTGGGTTAGTGTCAGCCTGTTGTTTCTAAAACAGAAATATCTAATGGAGGTGGAAACTGTTTGGCTGCATACTTTTGGTGATGGAGAGAATGCAAGTTGGACGAATTAAGTATAAATTGTTGATGACATATATACACTGGTGGTTCTTGCTAGCTGAGTGGCAAATTAAATGTGCAGACAAAAAGGTTCAAAAAAACCAGTGCAGATTCCGTGGACAAGTTCTTTGTCTTGAATATATTTCTGCCTTTTCAGTTTTTGCCTCTGCACATTTAGGCTGGAGATGAGGGCCTTATCTATAAATGGATATAATAATAGCAATACCTATCTCACAGGTTGTTGTTCAAATTAAATGTGAAGTATATAGGACAATGTGGAGTATAACATGTACTGAATAAATATTAGTTACACTTAGCGAAGGAAGGAAAGGTCATTAAACCCTTTAAAGCACCTTTTTCCCCAGATGTTTCCACCAAATTACCTATTTCCTGAAATTTTCTTATTACTCTTTCTTCTTCTTTTATGGTAATGACATTTGAAAATTAAAATAATCTGTAGACAGAGTATTTAAAGAAGTAATTAAGTTAAAATGGGATCCTTAGGGTGGCTTATAATCCAATATGTCTAGTGTCCTGAAAAAAGAGGGAATTAGGACACAAAGTGAATATCGTGTGAAGGCGGAGGGAGAAGAGAGCAATCTACAAGCCAAGAAGAGAGGACTCAGAACAAAAACCCTATCAACAATTTGATCTCAGACTTCTATTTTCTAGAATTGTAAGAATTTAAATTTCTGTTGTTTAGGCCACTCAGTCTGTGGAATTTTTATGGCAGCCAGAAAATTAATATAGTAGATAACTTTAAAAACTACTACTGAACGGGATGCAGTTATAAGGCCATTTTTTAAAATTTTTATTGGAGTGTAGTTGACTTACAATGTTGTGTTGGTTTCAGGTGTACAGCAAGATGTATCAGTTATACATATATCCACTCTTTTTTAGAGATTATTTTCCCATATACGCCATTACAGAGTATTATGTAGGGTTTCCTGTACTATACAGTAGGTCCTTATTGTTTATCTATTTTATATACAGCAGTGGCTAAAAAGACTGAGTAAAGTAAAAGATTTACAAAGCCTAACCTGTTTCATTGTTTGACATATACAAAGAACAATTTATAAGGCAGCGATTCTCTCCTGCTCGTTCAGCACCTTTCAAAAGTGGAAGCTCTGTTTGAGGGGGGACAAGATGGCAGAGTAGGAAGACTCTGGGCTTGTCTTCTCCCACAGACACACCAAAACTACAACTGGAACAACTATCTCTGAGAATGAGCTGAAGACTAGCGAAAAGATTTTATACAACTAAGGATAGAAAGAAGAAGCCACGCTGAGATGAGTAGGAGGGGCTGAGATATGGTCTGGCCAGGACCCACAACCCTAGTGTGGTGACCCAAACAGGAGAGGGAGCTGTGTCTCCAAATACAGTCACATCTGAGGTACTGGGGTCAGGTCTTCAACATATAAATTTGTTGGGAAGGCACAATTCTACCAATAACACTTTGCTAAGAAAATCATATCTTTTTGTTTTGCACGTGCTTTTAGTTTGCTGAGTCTTGTTCCCAGCTAATAAAATTAGAAATGCCGAATATCAATTGTATTTGCCTACAGTTACTTGGTCAGATTATTCCAAAATGGGATAAAAGAGCTACAGCACTGTCAGAACTTGTCTTGAAGGCTTGTCTTTGCAGCACATTTCCATTTCCTAAACTAGGATAAGAGCACAATGATTTTTTAAATCATTGTGGTATTTAACACGGACATTTCTTTTCCAGAAGATTATTAATATACTTAACAGGGTTTTTATACAGGAAAAAAAACCCAGTAGTTTCTCACAAATACACTGTATAATGTGATATAATCTATGGCAGAAGTCATGCCTTCCTTTTAATTTCTATTCCAGCTACCCTAACCTAGACACTATTTATAACCCTCCTGATCTTTTAGCTTACTGCAGTCAATCTGTCAAGAAGAGAGACAGCATTCCTGTCTTTAATGCCTTGCAGTGCAAGGTTGTAGCGGCAGAGGACTGAAGACATATTTAGGAGGTAAAATCAATAAGACTTGTTGACTGAATAGATGGAGTTGGGCACAGAATTGGAAAAGTGTCAAGGATAACTCCAGGTTTAAATGTGAAGACATTTATTGAATCATTTTCCTTTCTCTGAGTGGAAGCCCTTTTCCCCTAAATGAACTGGAAGTTACTTTTGCACAAAGACTCTAGCATAGATTTATTTAATCCCCTAAAGCTCTCTGCTTATAATAGGCACTCAGTTCATGTTGGATTAATGAGCAATGCATACAATTAAGGGACTACGGTAGTTAAAATAATGGTGGTCCAAAGAAGTCAAGGTTCTAATCCCCAGAACCTATGAATATGTTACCTTACATGCAGTAGAGACTTTGCAGCTAAGGATCATGAGATGGGAAAATTATCCTGGATGATAATCACAAGGATCCTAAAAAGTGGAGAAGGATGCAGAAGAGACAGAGGGTGATATGATTACAGAAGAATTTAGAGTGATGTGATTTGAGAACTCAACTCCATAGTTGTTGGCTTTGAAGATGGAGGAAGAGGGCCATGAACAAGGAATGTAAGCAGCCTCGAGAACCTGGAAAGGGCAAGGAAACAGATTTTCCCCTCAAGCCTTCAGAAAGGAATGTTTCCACACCAGCATTAGTGAGACACATTTCAGACTTCTGAACTACAGAGCTATAAGATAGTAATAAATTTGTGGTGTTTTAAGCCATCAAGTTTGCAGTAATTTAGCCATAGAAAGCTAGTTCAGGGAATAATGAAGTCTTCCAGTGATCCAAACATTCTCCCTGCAATTAGCCAATCGTTTCAATCTATTGACTAATACCAAGGCTTAAGTACTCACCTTTATGGTTTATCGAATTATTATACTAAATCTCCAAGGAATCATGCATCTTAATTTTAGTCTATTTTAATTCCCAGAGTTTTTAACGAGCCAAATTTACTAATGTATATTTTGCTTTTATTTTTCTTTCTCATAGTCGCACAATGGAAAAAAGAATTAAAATGTGTGTAATTGATGGACAAAACAAGAAAAGCCAAGAAAACTAGTTTATGTGCTTGAAAAATATAATTTGCCTTCTGAATTACCTGAGTAATAGTCCATGATACATATTGTGAATAAATAGTTTGTCAGTGTCATAATTCTTTCATAGATAAGTACTTATATTTTATATGCATTTATTTATTCATATATATTTTAAAAATTATTTGACTCCTTGAAATTTGAAGATTTTTAAAAATCAAATAAAAAACTATTTTTTTAATATGTTGATTGTAAACATCCAAAAAACTTATTACAAATATGTGTTCCAAAGACTGGAAATACAGATGTATGGATTACGTATTATTTTGGAATTTGTAACAAATCATTTAAAACAATTTTTTGTTGAGCTAAGGAATAAAAATGGGTCCCAGTTTTATTTCAGAGATTGAATGTTAGGTTGAGCTAATTCCAATGGTATTTTTAGTCATCAGTTATAGAGATACGCAGGACCTTACCTAGTGAAGAAATTGAAATCTAATTACAACCTGGTTCCTTGCCTCTATGTGACGCAGCCCTCTGGGTTGTAAAGACCGGTTATTCCAACAATGACTGAGTCACAATAGTCACTCTGTTTTCAGCGATTGTACATCGGTGAAAAACATTTGATTCTTGTTCTGTACTAACAGATTTGGTAGGTAAGTTGAATCCTATAATCTATTAACAAGTGATGTTTATTACAAATGTTAAAATGGGATTGTGGTAGTTTGGCAAGATGTTATCATTAGGGGGAACCACATAAAGGGTACATAGTATTTCTGACTTATTTCTCAAACTGCATATGAAGATATAATTATATCAAAATTTTTAAAAAAGTTTAACTTAACAAAAAAAGGGGTTGGAGAAGCAGAGTCTCTATGTGATTTTATTTAGGTATGACATTTCAAACTAACTAAATTTGACCTTTGATCCTCCTATTTCACAATTTGCATGCTTGCGGAATGAAAAACAGCTGGAATCCAGAGAAAGCCTACATGCAAACCCCACAAGGGTAACCTCTAGTAAATGGAGTAAAACCTTTGGTAAATGCATGGTTTTACTCAGCAAGTTATAGCACAGATGGAAGAATGAAAAGTTATTATATTTACAGAGGGGCATCTGTTAAATTACATTTAACTGGATCTATAAAGTAAAAATTTTCTTTCCTCACAACCTGTACCAAACTGTTGCCAATTCTCTTCACTCCATTTAGCATCTCTGTGTATTTGGCACATTTCTGAGTTTTCATCATGAAGAGCCTTAATTGTAAAATATATAGAAATGATTTTCACAGATTCATTAAACTGAGGTAGAAAAAGTATTGAGCCAGGGCTGAGAGTGGTCACTGTCCCCATGGTGCTATTGACTGTGCAATAATCCAGGCAGGGATTGGGGTGCATGGCATGTTAGGAGATGTACACCTGCCTGTGTGTAGTATGACTTCCTCCCCATATTTTATTGTCACTGAAAGTAGAAATTTAGAGTCAGAAGAATTTTGAGTGGCTGAATGCCTGAAGATTTGAGGCATATATATCTGATGTTTTTGAGTAATGATTCTAGATTATCAGAGAGTTAAAGAGAATAGAGCCTGGCCTACTATAGTTTCTCATACTTTTTACTGTATGCATGAAAAAAAAACCAAAACAGCTGGAACTTTTACTCAAATCAAGAACTTTTTTTCTCAAAGTGATGAAATCTCAATCTCTGGCTAGCCAAGAAGGGATAAATTTGAAATGGAAAAAAATGATACCTTTGTGTTAATATTAGCAATGCAGAATTCCATAGCCAAGCAAAGTCCTGGAATTTACATTATTTGCTGTAAATAGTTAACTAGAGTAAAGTTGATATGTTTTTATGGGTTGGGTATTTCTTTCTTTTTTTTTTTTTTGTATTCTTAAAATAAATAAATGAAAAGAAAATCTAATTCAGTGGTTTGAATTGCTACTTAAAGACTATGTACATCAAAACTACCTGGTAAGCATTTTAACAATTCATTTCCCCCAGTGATTATCCTCTAAATGTTTGGATTTATTAGATTTGGGTTGGACCAAATTGTCTGTATTTTAAAATACTCAACAGATAATTCCAATGTGCTGCTAGGTTTGAGGATCACTGCTCTAGTTCTACCTTCAAATGTATTCGTTACTTCAATGGCTTAGAATGTCCTTCGATCAGATCATATGAACTGATCTTGTGACAAAGGTCTACAAAGTACAGTGTTTGGTTTTGGTCCTGTTATGTAGTCTCGAATCAGAAAGTTGCTACTACTACCCCAGACCAGGATATTACCAACAGTGGTCACAGTATATTACTGCATTGAAGTAGGTAACTCACAGAGGAATAGCCAGATCTCTGACCAAAAGGCCATACATCTGCCTGCTGCAGCCAGAAAAGCTTTCCTACAGCATTGAAAATCTTATATGAGTTACTTTCACTGGTGGCATCTAATCAGAATTCTTCTGACAAGAGATTCTGAGAAATGAAGTTTCCTATTTTGCCAGAACAAAAATTGCACCAGGCAAAAAGGGCTTTATTCAAGGCAATTTCAAGAGAGGAAAGAGACGAGAGCTCAGTCTGAATTCAGCTCCATTGAAACCAGGGGCAGGAGAACTCTTATACAGAGAGGTGAGGAGAACACAGGCCACGTGTGTTTCCTAACTGGCTTCACTCAAAGGAAAAGTAAGGGTTTCCCTGGTGGCGCAGTGGTTGAGAGTCCGCCTGCCGATGCAGGGGACACAGGTTCGTGCCCTAGGCCGGGAAGATCCCACATGCCACGGCCGCTGAGCCCGCTGAGTCTGTGCGTCCGGAGCCTGTGCGTCTGGAGCCTGTGCTCCGCAACGGGAGAGGCCACAGCAGTGAGACGTCCGCGTACA
>RJWK010009029.1:0-46337 GCA_004363435.1 Platanista minor | reverse complement strand
GCGGGCTTCTCACTGCTGTGGCCTCTCCCGCTGCGGAGCACAGGCTCCGGACGCGCAGGCCCAGAGGCCATGACTCATGGGCCCAGCCACTCTGCGGCACGTGGGATCTTCCCGGACCGGGGCACGAACCCGCCTCCCCTGCATCGGCAGGCGGGCTCTCAACCACTGCGCCACCAGGGAAGGCCCACGACTCTTTTTGAATTATAGTTTTCTCACGGTATATGCCCAGTAGTGGAATTGTTGGGTCCTATGGTAGTTCTGTTTTTAGTTTTTTAAGGAACCTCCATACTGTTCTCCATAATGGCTGTTATCAATTTACATTCCCACCAACAGTGCAATAGAGTTCCCTTTGGGAGAAATTTTTTTTTTTTTTTTTTTTGCAGTACGTGGGCCTCTCACTGTTGTGGCCTCTCCCGTTGCGGAGCACAGGCTCCGGACGCGCTGACTCAGCGGCCATGGCTCACGTGCCCAACCGCTCCGCGGCATGTGGGATCTTCCCGGACCGGGGCATGAACCCGTGTCCGCTGCATTGGCAAGTGGATTCTTAACCACTGCGCCACCAGGGAAGCCTGGGAGAAATTTTTTAAATCAGCATTTTCTATAATGAGAAAATTACTTTTATAATCTGAAAACCCCATTTCTTTTTTAAATCTTACCTATTTAAGAAAGAAGTACAATGACATGAGCATCTCTATATTTTAGACCTTGGTTTCAAAATGGCTTAAAAATTATTAATGCTGGAAGGTTCTGGTTGTGATAAAAATCAACTGTTATTTGTAAAAAAAAAAAAAAAAAGACTATCAAAATATATTTTCATAAAAACTATCACCAGAAGATGTAACCATATGCGATTTCAGAATCTCTCTGGAAATATTTTTTAAATAGTGGATTAGACTACTTAAGTATTTATCTGTTTAAGAGTTATCTGTTTAAGTAACATAGGTTAGATATAAGTCCTTCCAGCCATTTATAATCATTTCCCCAGCAGTGTAACCTTTTTTTAAGATATAAAGTGCACAAAATAAGAATGACTAATAAACTAATTACAAAAAAAGCATTTAGTTTTTATATAACATAACCTACTGTTAGTTGTCATTTTAGAAAGACGATATGATGCCTCCTGGAACTCAAAGGGAAAACTGACTTTTAAATTCCTCAATATATACCATTCTAACATCTTACAAGTTTTACGGCCCTTTTCTCCAGAAAAGTTCTCCCTTCTCCTACCAACTTCAGATTTAGGGGAAAAAAATTAACCTTAGAAATAAGTACATAGAGATAAAGATATATAAACAAAAAGTTTGCAACCATAAACATTTAGTATCCACCAGGGCTGAAAATGCCTTATCTGTTTCATTTCAGTATATGAATTACATGTTATAGGAAAGTGAAAATGTCACATGATATGTGTGTGAGATTTTAAACTGGAGTTACATTTAAAAAATCATTTTCATTCTTGATACAAATATCTTCAAGAGAATACTTTCTGCAGAACCTAGCTAATAAAGGAAATGATTATAACTAATGTTTTAAAAGCCCTTTATAATTCAAAAAGAATTTTACCTTTCATGTACCTCTCAGAACAATCTTGAGGTAGGAACTCCACTTTGCATACAACTAAACAGATTCAGAGAAGGTAGGTGATCTCTCCAAAGAGAGATAGCTGCTCACTGGAAGAACCAGGATTAGAACCCAGACCTTCTAAATCCACTAATGTTTGCACAAGTTCAACGCAAGACTTTAATAACCCACAGGAAGACTCTTTTCTAGGGTTAACAGAGAGAAGCTTACTAAAACACAGACTCCTACTGTTATAACAAGTTTTTAAATACTGCTTTTCAAACACTAAAAATAGTACCTAAACTATTACACAAACGACAGGCAAAGAAAATTATCAGGTAATTGACTACAAGTAACTTACCAAGTTTGTTTTTATTAAATAATTATCACAACAACAAGAAAAAGTCCTGTCTGGGTCTTTTGGCAATGATAACACATTCAAGAACTCAGGCACACTTGATAGCAACACAGGTGTTTTAAAGAGTTTACAGAAAGATAAAGATGTGTTCCGTGTTTTTACTCTCTTCAAAGTAATGAGGGTTTCCAGTTACTTAACAATCCTTAAAATTTTTGCCCCAAACTTAAATGTAAAGCAAAAAATCTAAACTCCACATCCTTCATACTAAACCACAAAATTAATTTTCAGTAAGAAAACAAAACTGTAAGTTAGACAAAAGGCTGAAATTAAACACTGTTTTCATTTCTCCAACGTGTTTCACAGAAACATACAATCAGAAGTATTCAATTGCCAAGACATTTACTAAAAGACAGAGTCTGGCTTTCCCACCCCACCTCCCCGCAAAAATCTAGTTCCTGAAATATACCTCATAAACCACTTCGACATTTTTTTGGAGTCAAGTTTAGGCCTTATATTAACTAGTACTTGTATTCATTCCAGGGCTACAATCATAGCTAACTAGACATTTAAAACAAAATCAGCTAAAAGCATTCGACCACAATGATGCAAAAGCAAGCAGGAAAGAAAAATATCAAAATATCATTTATTTTTGCACTCCTAGCAACCATGTTTCCTTTCTCATTACTACAACAGAAAAACCAATCAAAATATAACTCAAAGACGCCTGCTGAGATACTAAGGAATTTAATAAACCTGGAATAAAGGAAAGTTAAGGGCATAAATACCAATAATTTACAACACACCTGCAGTGGTCCTTTTTTTAAAAAAGTGAATGGTGGTTCCTAAAAAGCCTTACATTAGCAAGAATGCCAAAATTCTAAAATTTAACAGTGAAAATGCAACAAAAACACAGGCGGTGACTTTTTCCCCCCCCCAGAGGAAGGTGCATTTTTAATCATTTTAATCATCTGTAGATATCACACAGGTGCTAGCTAGCTACGCGGTCAGTTCTCACTAGGGCGTAGGGAGACAGGCGATTTTGACGTCTGCAGACAGTTTTGAAGCTCTTGAAAAAACAAACACCCACCCCTCGAACACTGCAGCACCAAACTGACAAATGCAGCCTATACAGCAAGCGTTTCACAGAAGGGGGCTCCCTTCCTGCCTCTGTTTTCTCCGGGAGATTTCATTTAAACTAAGCAAGCGACCAAAGCTTTACCCGACCGCGGGGGGCGGGCGGGGGGTGGGCAGCGAAGTAAGTGCAGGGCCCGGGCGGCGGGCACGTGTCCGCCTCCCAGAAGCCACTCACGCCGCGCAGGCCGGGACTCCCGCAGCCCCCATTCCAGGCCGACCCCCGGGGGATGCTGGACCGGGGCGGCCGGAGGGGCCGGGTCTGGGAAGACCGGTCGGGGGCCGCATCTTCAGGGCGGCCCCCAAGGAGGCCAGGGGACGGGGAGGGCGCAAACCTTCCTCACAGGATTTCAGTCACGCCAGAAATTCGCCTCCAGACGCCCATCCCCAAAGGAAAATGAAAACTCGGCCTTCTGGGGGACGAGGAGCCCCTCGCCGGCGAGCGCCCCGCGCGCCCCTCTAAGCCCGGAGGGGGTCCGGGAGGCGACGGGCCGGCGCCGCCACGCTCTGGGCCCAGGCCCAAAAGGAGGGAACCGGGACCAAGTCTCCGCAGGCCGGGGCGTTGGGGCGGGCGCGGCCGGGCCTGCCGAGCTCCAAAGAGGCGGCGGACCCCCCTCCCCGCCGGCCCGGACCTGACCCGGCCGCGGCCTCCACGCCCCCTCCCCCCTCCCCCTCCCAACGAGCAGCTGCCTCCGAGAAGAGGCAGGGGCTGCGGGAGAGGGCGCAGTCCTCCCAAGCGCGTGAGCCACGCCGCCGCTACTGACCCCTCGGGCCGCCGCCGCCGCCGCCGCCGCCGCCGCCGCTTGTCCACGTCCCTGGTCCGCCGGCCCCGACGCAGCACTTCAACCCCTGCAGCCGCCTCGAAGCGTCTCGGGCCAATTTCGCTCTGTTTTTGTTTTGTTCTACCCAGTAACACGGAGGCGACAGGTCGGCGTTTATTGGCCGAGGCGAAGAGGTCTTCTGGCCAATCGTGGCGGTAGAGCGGGAGTTGCGGAGGGAATGGGAGGGAAGTGAAACGTGGAAATCTGGGCAAGGGCGTGGGAGGGCGCATGCGCGTTGGGGTCCGGGGCCTGGCTGGAGCGGGAGCAAGAGTTGGGTGGGAGGCTGGGAGGTGCGGCGGGATGGAAGTGTGGGAGAATCGGGCTGAGGCCGCTCACCCATTCTCCTCACATGCCGGTCAGAAACTCGGCGGAAGCAGAGGCTTTGGGCTTCCTGAGGGGCCCTGCCTCAATTTCCCGACTTTCCTCAGGGAGATACCTTTAACCTCTACATTTTCTTCTCCCGCTGGCCCCTGCTCACTCCTTAGCTCCTACTGTGTGCAAACCCCATGCTAAGAAGATTTGCAAATGTGCTCAGTCCTTTGAGGTTGAAATAACTCTCATTTCATAGATGAGGAAACAGACTCAAAAACTCTTTGAAGTCCCGTTGCTAAGTATGACTAGTCGGGTCCCTGGGGTTCAAACTCACACATGTATATGGAATCTAAAAAAAAAAAAAAAAAAAAAAAAATGGTTATGAAGAACCTAGGGGCAGGACAGGAATAAAGACGCAGATGTAGAGAATGAACTTGACACGGGGAGAGGGAAGGGTAAGCTGGGACAAAGTGAGAGAGTGGCATGGACATATATACGCTACCAAATGTAAAACTGATACCTAGTGGGAAGCAGCCGCATCGCACAGGGAGATCAGCTCAGTGCTTTGTGACCACCTAGGTGGGTGGGATAGGGAGGGTGGGAGGGAGGGAGACACAAGAGGGAGGAGCTATGGGGATATATGTATGCATATGGCTGATTCACTTTGTTGTGCAGGTGAAACTAGCACAACGTTGTTAAGCAATTATACTCCAATAAAGGTGTTAAAAAAAACAAAAACAAAAACTCACACATTCCCGGCTCCAAGGTTGAGGTTTTCAACCATGGCTATAATTTCTTTGTTGAACCTTTGGCCTCCCGTGGCTGTTCTCTGCATCTTTTCCTCCTGGCTGCGTTCTCTTTGGCTAGTCTTTTCCTCACATTCTCCCTAGTTTCCCTATTCCCTGAGATAACAACCAGAACCTTCTGTTATCTCTGTTCTCTCAGGAGAGGACTTAGCCAGTATCTCTGGCCGGATTTTCCGATTGTCTGATGTGCAACACCTGAATGGTCAATTAGTCTTTCTGGAACCAAAGTGAGCTCCTTCCCCTGGCTTACCCCTTTCTGCCAGTCATCCTGCCTGGGAATCATCTCTAATGCTATTATTTCCCTACACACACGCACACACATACACGTGCACACACACACACACACACACACACACACACACACACCCCAAAAATCTGTTGCTAGCTTCCCATTGCCTGCTTGGAGCATCACCTCAGCCAGGCATTCAAAGCCCCATGGTGTGACTTCAAGACTTTCTAGCCATATCTCTCCACACCCCTCCCAGTCCACACACACCCCATGACTGCAACCCACTTGGACCACTCACTGCTTCCCCACCACTTTGAAATGCCTCTCCTCTTAGCTCTGCTTGATGCAGACCTATCCATGCCTCATGGGTCTCCCACACAGTCCTCCTTAAGCCTCTTACTTGATATGATCTGCCAGTCTCCTGATTCCTCACAGTATTGGCTTGTTACACCTCTAGAGGCACTGATCACATTCTACCTGACATTTTATCTGAGTCCCTGTCTCTTCTCCCCCATTAGACTGTCACCTTGTTGACAGCAAGACCTGTGTCTTACCCATCTGTTATTGTTGTAGTGCTTAAGAAAATGTCTTGCACATTTATTGTACCAGTGAAATAAATACAACTTGATTTAGGTTCTCAAAGGTTCTCAGCAGTTGATGTTTATCCTCATCTCCTGGCCAGGTGCCTCCTGGCATGGCCAGGTTCTGAATTAGCTTCATGAGTCACTTTTTAAAAGCAAAACTTCCTGGTCAAATTCAATTTTGTTTTGTTGTTTTTTTCCATCACCCACAACTGTTTCCTTTCCCTTCTCTGCCAGAGCGCCACTATCCTCCACTGATCACTGACTTCTGGCTCCTTTTTTTCATCCATCCCGTTCTTTCTCCCCATTTTCCCTTTCTGACTCCTGCTAGATTCTTTCGTTTACTCATTTAACTCATAACCTATGGCACACACAGGCTGCAATGGGCAGGCACCCCAAGAACTATGAGATAACAAGAGTGGGATAAAATTACCCATTTTTAAAAGCATCGAAAACAACCGCTATCTTTAAGCAAATTACCCCCAAAAGGACCTATTATAAAGTAAAACGTTCACATCCTTTTTACCTATTATCTCAAAGACTACCCATGATGCCTGGCATCCCAGGACCCACCTTAGGGAATGCCCCTCTAGTTGGATGTGGTTGACCAGTTTGAACTAGGCAGTCAGTAAAAGAGGTTCTAGTCCTAGCTCCCCTCACTAGCTACCAGAAGGAACTTCAGCCCCTCTCAGGACCTCTGTTCATTCACTAGTAAAATTCAGAAATAGGCCTCTGTTAGTAGTTCCCAGGATGTTTTCCAAAGAACCTGAATTTTGTGGAACTTTAATGGGTATCATTTTTTTAAACAGGGCAGGGATTGTTCCATAATTAAATTGACTTGAAAATAAATTGTTTAAACAAAGTTAAAACTGGTTTTCAGTTTTTTGTTTTGTTTTGTTGCCCCAAATCTTCTCAGTATCTTTAATAAGCTGATGTGCCTTGAGAATCTTGAGGGACCAGAGTAGGAAGCTCCGTAGTGTTTCCCCAACTGACTTAAACACAGAACCTAAGTAACAGAACCAGTGTTACTCAGAAATCACTTTGGAAAATACAGATGACAGCCTCTATCACCAACATTGCTGCCGGCTGTTTTGCACACTGGCCACCTGTGCCTTTACTAAACATTTGAAAGGGATAAAAAAAAAAAAATCACAAGAATAAGCTGAAAAATGGAAAAGTATCCAAGCACCAAGAAATTTTGCCCGCCAAATCAATCCACAAATATTTGTTGTGTGCCAATTCTGTGAAAAGCACGGAGCTGATCCTCGTGTGTTCTTGGCAAAAGGCATTGTGTTCTACCTTAGGGTAGGTGATGTGTGAAGCACAGAGCTGCCCAGGCTTATGGGCCACAACGTACCTTTTCATTTCACTTTATAATTGCTCACAAACTGACTCTTCCATTTCCTAAAACCCTGTGCCTATGGGCTATGTTAATTTAGCTGTCGGATGAGAGAAAAGGAGAGGGCCCTTCCCCCTGTCCAGAATGATGGAATTACTACTTCCATTTCCCTTAAGAATGACCTATTCCAGGAGCTGAGGCCATGGAGGGCCACCGCTGTGGCCCAGGATGAGATAACTGTTAAGAGGTGGCAACAGAAGCTCTGTGCTGTGTGTTCAGATAGACGTTATGTACCTCATCTTCCCCAGACCCCTCCGGTTTAAGCACCGTTGTACCTAGAGGTGCACAAAGAGTGTTTAGTTTGTTAGGGTGTGTGGAGGTGGGGTGAGGGTAGAGAGTGGCTTCTAGTCTTTGCCTCTGGAGACAAGTTATTGACTCTGTGCCTATAGCTATTAGCTGTGCTGCTTTGGGTGTTTCGCTTCCCCTCTGTGTTGATCAGACGTCTCGATTTCTTGCACTGTGAAGGAGTTGGCCCTGCAGGGAGTCTTTAAAGAGCCATTTCACTTCTGACACCCCATGATGCTGGGCAAGGCACTGAGATGGCACCTCTGGGGTCCTGGTAGTGGGGGACAAGAGATGAGAGGGTTTTCTGCTGGTGGCAGGGGAGAATTCTACCAGGTGTGAACAGAGGGACTGTCACTCTCAACCCAGGGGCTTTCTCTGAATGCAAAACTCGGATAATATCACCTCCCTCCATCCCAAAGGTGGGTGTAAGGGTTGGGAGTGCTAATGAGTTAATGTGGGTAAGTTACTTAGAAATGCACGGATGCTAGGCAAAAGATAAGCACCTCAAATCACTGCTGTTGCCTGTGGAACTCTCTAAGCCCTTTTCATTTGTTGGGCAAAACCCCGTTTGAGAACATGAGTTTCTTAGTAACCACTGTTCGTGCCCGTGAATGAGATCAAGAGGAGGCCACCTCTCTCTGGGGACTGAGGGATGCCTTAGGCCACTTCCTTCGAAGAACTTGCAGATGCTACCGTCACTTACAACAACTTTATCTGCTTGAACTGATATCTTGCCTCCTATTCAGTCAAACCAAGGACTGAATTTTAGGAATTCCTTTAAGGCACTGAATTCTTCTTTAGCACAAATGGTAAAAGATATGAGGCATGCTCTGAAGAAAGAGAGAGCTGCATGAAGAATTCTAATAATGATGACAGTAGCTGACATTTGTGTTGTTTTAACACTTACTGAGCACTTTCACATATACTTTCACGCCCTCCCTGTGAAGTGGACAAGCAGATATCACTCTCTCTGATTTACAGGTGAGGAAAATGAGACTTGAGTAGATCACTGGTAACCATGGGACTTTTATACTAAAAGGAAATTTGGGGATGTCTAGTCCAAACCCTTCATTTTACAAATGGAGAAACAGAGACCCGGAGAAGTTAAGTGAGTTGCCCAAAGCGATACAGCTAGTTAGTAGCAAAGCCAGAGTGCAGATGAGTTCCCAGTGTCTCAGCCTTGCACAGGCTAGGGAGCAAGTTGACAGGAAGAGTCCAGACCTTCTGGCGCTCAGGCCTGGCCTAGACTGTCTCTGCCACTCAACTTTGAGTCTCTTGGATACAAGTTAAATATATGAACCCATTTCTGGTCCCCAGAGCCTCCTGCTATCAGATGAGCCCATTTTAAGGAGGGGCCGTAGGGCCTGGGAGGCTTTGTCTGATGTTCAGAAGCTGTTGATGGGGGCATTTTCAAGAATCTCTTTCCTAGAGTAAAGAGCATAGAGTAATGTGAAGCCCAGCACAAAGAAGTAGATGCAATGTTTAAAAATAGTGTGTACCAAGAAAGGCGAATGAGGTTTTACTTCCCCATTTCAAGTTTTGAAGGCTTTTCTTGGTGCATTCGTCTTTGTGTTCTTCCCCTCACCAAATCACTACTGCTACCTGAGGGTTTAGAAACAAGCAAAATTAGGGTTGAGAAGCTCCAGCAGATCATCTTTTCCCAAAGAGTCTATAAATTATAACACATCTCCTGCACCTGGCCTGAGTTGTAAGCCTGTGAAAACTCCAGCTCCTCAGAACTGGCAATCAGGGGACCATTCAGCCCAGTGCTTCCAGCGCTTGCTAAAACTGCCACATCCTGCATCGAATTAATGGTGTTGGGTCTGAGTAGAGAAGAACTCCAGTTGTGTCTCTGGGACTTCTTCTTTTTCTTTCTTTTTTTTTTTTTTTTTTTGCGTTCTTCGGGAACCCTGGGTCCTCAGCTAGGCTTCACACTTCTCAGAGTGCGTGCCCTCTTCTCCAGTGAGCCCTGAGCACACATAAACTGCCATTACGCCCTCGTCCAGTCTGCATCGGAACAGTGCCCGCTTGCCTTCCAAACGAGGCAGTAGAGCCCAAGGAGCCTGGTGTGAAATGATGTGGACTTTTTGCCCTGGGAAATAAGAGTGAGTGGTCATGGGTGGTGATTAAGAGAGGCTGGTCTACAAAGAAGCACAACCATGGAAGGCTGGAGGGGGTGGAGAGTGGGCTTAAGAGGTCAACGCTGGACAGAGGGAGACACACAAAGAAAAGGAAGTTAATGAAGGGAACGAATCAAACCTATTTATTTGGGGAAAAAAAGAAAGAAAGTAGTGGAAAGTAAGAAAAGAAAAGGGCTAAGCCAAGACATGTATTTCTTTTTATTATGAAAAGTTGATAATAAAATGAAGTTAGCCCCATGTAAGCCAGAAACAGAAGAAGATCCTGGGAGATGGTCTAGTGAGACCAACTTGCTCAGAATACAGATGAAAAAACTGAGGCCCAGAAAGTGGAAGAGGTCTGGCTCCAGGCAAGTTATAGACAGCCACAGCACCCCTCCTTGCTATGTGCAGCTTTCCTTTCTCAATATGGTTCTCTGCAGAGTCTTGGCCTTCAACCCTCACTCGTCTTCCTTTCTTCCCTTCCTCCCTCCTTCTTTCCTCGCTTCCTTCTTTCCTTTCTCCATTCCTTCCTTCCTTCTTTTCTCTTGTCTCTCTTTCCTTCTTCCTCCTTCCCTCTGTCTTTCTTCCCCCCTCCTTACTCCCTCCCTCCCTCTTTCTCTCTCTCTCTCTTTCTTTCTTTCTTTCTTCCTTCCTTCCTTCCTTTCTTCTTTCTTTCCTTCCTTTCCTTTCCTTTCCTCTCCATAAAGGGCAGCTGCCACAAAGAAAAACCAGGACTGACATTTTAAAAGCAGCCTCAGGAAATCCCAGAACTCTACATTTAACACAGTATGATTGGCAGCCCTCCAGCACAACTGACAAAGCCAGCATCTCAGTAGGAACTAGCAGGCAACAAGGCACCCTCCAAGAACCAAGAATTCAAAAGAAAGAAAAAGAATAACTCCTGAGGGGGCCACTTAAAATCTTACCACCATTTCTTGTGTTGTGTATGTGTATGTGCATGTGCGTGCGTTTTGTTTTTATAAAGTTCTCTTTGAGGTCAGTGAATCTAGGTCAGTGATTTATTTGTGAGCTTCAAAGGGTACAAGAACCTTCTAAAATTTTATGCAAATTTTATTAGGAATATGTATTTTCTGGCCCAAGGAGTCTGTAACTTTTTTTTTTTTTCTTTTTTTGCGGTACACGGGCCTCTCACTGCTGTGGCCTCTCCCGTTGCGGAGCACAGGCTCCGGACACGCAGGCTCAGCGGCCATGGCCCACGGGCCCAGCCGCTCTGCAGCATGTGGGATCTTCCCGGACCGGAGCACGAACCCTTGCCTCTGCATCGGCAGGGGGACTCTCAACCACTGTGCCACCAGGGAAGCCCTGTAACTTCTTTTAATAAGACCCCCAAAAGAGTCATATCCCAGAAAAGTTCAACAGCTTCTGGAATACAACATGCTATTATGTTGAGGCTCATCTTCAGAGCGAATGTTCCACCAAGAAATGCCACTGGCTTCTCCTTGGTACGTCAAACCAGGTGCAGAATCAAAATACCTTCAAAGTAACCACAACAAGGAAACAAATCAAAATCAAATTGGTTTTTGAGATAGCAGTAGTCCTAAAAAGAGCTGGAATGACATTTGGGGACATCCTAATAGTCACTCCAGGCAGGTTTGACGGCTACCTTCTATTTTGTTGACTTCAATGGGTCAGTTATATAAACTGAAACTACCATGTTTCTTAAACAAAGCGTATAGCTCTGATACCCACAAATTTATCTTTTAAAAACTCTTGAACTTACTTAAGAGAGAAGACAGTACATGTTGTCTCTCAAAATACGCTCCACAGATGTTCCAGCACAAAAGCTAGGATGAAGTAACTTGGAGAAAACTCCTGAGTGTCTCCCCTGTTGTGGGATCACAATAAACAATGGTGTTTTAAAGGTTCTGAGAAATCCTAGCATAAGTAAACTCATTTAATTTTCTTTAACCCAATGTTTGCTGACCTTGCTTGACCATGGCACTCTTTTTTACGTAATGTCTATTCACATCTTATGAAATACACACTGGAAAGCAGTGATACAGTAGAATGGGACCTGAGCTAGATAGAAGGCAAGAGGCCTGGATTACAATCCTAGTTCTGCTACTAATTGGATGTGTGACTTTAGGCCATTTGACTGCCCTAAAGGTGTAGAACTTAAAATGTCTCCCAGATTCTTTCTGGGGCTGTGATCTATACAACATGGTGTCTTGGATTCTGCTTATAGCCATTTTCTACGATTATGCACATATTCATCCAGGAGACTGTACAGTAGTACCTGCTATCCTGATAAGCCAGGGTCTCTTAAGAATCCTTCAAAGAGAGAAAGTAAATATCTAAGCACTAGACAGGATGGAACCACACTGCAAAGTGGGGGAGGCTTTATCACTGTGACGAGTGCACGTGAGAAGCTCAAAGCCATAGACCTTAGTAAACAAAAAGGCTGCTGACAGGAGGCCATGTACATTTGATGGGGCTGTTTTTTTGGAAGCTGCACAACCTCTTTGAAGCCAACAAGGTTTTACCAAGCATGACCTTAAAAGCGATGCCTCTTTTCAAAGGACTAAAGTTATTCCCACTGGCGTTATCATCCTCTGGGAGAATCCCCTATCTCAGAGAAAAGGAGTGGCGACTGGAGCTCACTTTCAAAGGTGTTTGAGTCTGTAACAGCCTGACGGCAAGCTTTCCCAGCGACTACTAGAGGCCTGGGAACACTAAGTACCACCTGTGAAGGTCCTGGGCTCTTGCACAATCAGTGAGTTAGCCCAGGGTGACGCACCAAGACTACATATGCTTTCTGCATCCGAGGCACAGGAAGCTCTATAAAAATGTTGCAGGCACAACATAGGGAAGATGTCATAAAAGGCAGGGGCCCTGGGCTGCGGGGAACAGGGCCAGAGATAAGTTGGAACTTGTTCCACAGAAGGGCTTTCCCTAGCCACTACTGTGGCAGTGTGTGTGTCGTATCCAGGAGGGGCCACATGTCCATGCAGGCTATGCTGTGTGGCAGCTTCTTGCCACATATAGGGAATCTTTCAAAAATAAATCTTTCTCTAGAGTCCGCAAGTCACAACTACTGAGTCCACGCACCACAGCTACTGAAGCCTGTGTGCCTAGAGCCCGTGCTCCACGACAAGAGAACCCACTGCAATGAGAAGCCCACACACCACAATGAAGAGTAGCCCCCGCTCGCCACAACTAGAGAAAAGCCCGTGCGCAGCAACAATGACCCAACACAGCCAAAGAAATAAAATAAATAAAAAAAAAAAGAACAGGGAAGATCTCTATACACTTCAACAGAAGATTCTCTAAGACTGCATTAGGTAAATATTAGTGTTAACGTATGACAATTTATGTTACAAGAAAGGGAGAAATATGAATATTTGACTTCTTTATATTTACATAAAGAAAGGATATACAAGAAAATATAACTGTTTACCTCTATAAGGGCTAAGGGGAGATGAGGTATACAGGGTCCAGGATGGAGGCAAGATTTCTCAGCATATACCTGCTTATATTCCTATCAGTTTTGGATGTATTAAAAAGTATAGGGCTTCCCTGGTGGTGCAGTGGTTGAGAGTCCACCTGCCGATGCAGGGGACACGGGTTCGTGCCCTGGTCAGGGAAGATCCCACATGCTGCAGAGCGGCTGGGCCCGTGAGCCATGGCCGCTGAGCCTGCGCGTCTGGAGCCTGTGCTCCGCAACGGGACAGGTCACAACAGTGAGAGGCCCGTGTACCACAAAAAAAAAAAAAAAGTATAACAGCCTAGGTTCTGGAATCAGCAGAACTGGGTTCGAATACTGGCTCTTGTGTTTCCTAGTTTTGAGCAAGTTATCTCATCTTCTCTGACCCTCAGTTCCTCACCTGTAAAATCACCTGGATCATACATTACCTATTACGTTAGGGCTGTTGTTCAAAAATAATGTTTGTAAAGTACTCAGCAGGATGCCTGACATATTGTAAGTACCTAATTAATGATAATACTTTGATTGATGTTGATATTATTTTTACTTATTGAATTCTGACTGATCCTTCAGACTCGGGTAAAATGTGAGAAGTTTTGCCTGGGCCAGGGCCAAGTGAAGCATTTCTTTCTCCATCCCTCCCACTATAGGCCTGTCTGGTCTTATGCTGTTCTCCCAGGCTCAGCTTTTTGTTTTCACTCTGGCTCCGCAATAGACTATGGGCTCCCGAGGGGCTAAAACCCTGCTCCTCCATCAGGCACAGAGTAGGGGATCATCAATAAATGTCTGGCGAAAGAATAAAGGAACTAATACAATTTTGATTTTCTGTACAAGAGCCCATCTGAGGCTGTCAGTGGGAGTTTCACTTCTTGGTTTGGCCCAGCAGATGCCTGCCTGTCACTCGCTGGGTCTGCAGGGAGTTGCCAGGAGAATAAACTGCAAGAAGCAGTCTTCAATGCTCATAGCTAAAGCCTGGCTTTGCTGAGAACATTCCAAGGAGGGGAACTGTGGCAATGTGTAGGGGCCTCCAGGAACAACGGCAGGAAGCCAGAGCTCTCCTGGGAGGCCAGGCACGCTGGACCTGGGCAGAACGTGCAGAAGAACACTCCAGCTGTCCCAGGAACACGCTGACCTGATGGGCTGGGGCAGGGTTGATGTTTCTGTCTCAGTGCAGGGGCCGGGCCCAGCAGCCCCTGAGCTATTCCTGCTCTCACTGAGCCTGCTTCACTGCGGAGAGCACAATTCAGAGGAAGAGCTGACAAAAATAAAACCAGAGTGCTGAAGTGCTGCTCAGGAAGTTGCAGGTCTGGGAGCCAGAGCAAAGCACAGGTACTCGGGTTACACACCACAAGAAAGCTGCCTGAAGATCAGACCTTACAACACCCTCACTTGATTTGCATCTGGGTGTTTCTTCTTTTCAAGAGTCAACAACACCTACTGTTGTCAGGCAGATCGGGGTCTAGGGCTGGCCTCTGCCACCTACCAGATGGATGAGCTTAGACAAGGGGCCTCTCTGAGCCTCATTTTCCAGAGCCTTTGGGAGACTTAAGCCAAAAACATAAAGGATTAAGCATTTACATAATAAGTACGTTTCCTTCTTTCACTATTGAGCACTATGGAAGGTGAAAGACAAGTTCTCCAATAAGAAGATGAAATCTTATTCTAGAGATAACACACACACTATGCACAACATACACATACACCTCATACATACACACCACACACATACACAGACATATACACCACACACACCTATACACACCGTGTACATATACTATACACATACACACCACACGCACACACATATACACCACACACACCTATACATACCGTGTACATATACTATACACATACACATCACACACACACATACACCACACACACCTATACACACCATGTACATATACTATACAATACACCCCCCCACACACACACACCACACACACCTATACAAACCGTGTACACATGCCACAAACATATACATTATACTCCACACACATACTCCTGCTCAGTTTAAAACATTCATGAATCAACGACTCCAAATTTCACAGCTCTTCCATTGGCTGCTCCCTAAATGGAAACAGGTCGTCTTTCCCCCCAGCTGTTTCTGGGGCAGAGTTCCTCTAAATGTGGGTCTACTCATGGTGATTTTGTTTCCTTTTCTGGGTCAACAGTCATGCGACACCACTAACCAAGGTGTTCTCTATAGCTGTCTTTTTATTAGTTTATAAACCTGGGGACTGAGGGAATGCTTCCAAAAATTCATAGACCCCACCATTTATTGAGTGACTACTGTGTGCGTGGGTACACTTCACGGCGTCTGATCCTCACCACAGCCAGTGAAATACTTCTGTTATCCCCTTACATAGCAGATAAGAAAACTGAGGCTCAGAAAGATTTTTAAAATTTCCCAAGTCCTTCCAAGCAGTAAGGGGCAAGATTTGAACCTGAGGACCTATGAGCCTGAGCTGCTTCCACTGCCCACTGCAGCCTGGCAACACAAAACCCAATTGGAGCCCTTGAGGGGTTCCTACTCCACGGCCCTGATACCACCCAGGCTGTTTCCCTCCCAAGTTTCTACTTGGGTCCCTCTTGGCCCAAGCTCTCTCTTCTCCTCTCTGCTCTCCTCCCTCTGGGAGCAGCAGGCTTTGCCTTGTTGGAGCAGCGCCCTGAAGGCAGAAGGCCGGAGGTCTCTACTTCCCTTGCCCCCCTCATCATGGCCAAGGCAAACTGCTCACTGGAAAACACTGCGCCCTCCGGCCAAAGGCTCTGTGTGATGTTCTAGTACCTGCCTGACGGGTTTTCTGTGAAAAGACCCATCTGGGGTGGCTGGGGTGGCTGGGCTGCCAGGTCTAGGACAGGCAGAGTTCATAAACAGCTTCTCCAGCCACAGAGCTCAGACTAGACTGGAGCCAGGTGCTGCCTGCCTCAGTGCCTAAACCCTCCCTGGCCGTGGTCAGCCAGATCCCCCTAATGGGAAACCAACAGGACAGCTGGGTGTACAGGGGCTGAGGCAGGGGGCCCCTTCACAACAGAAAATGGGTTTTAGACTCAGGCAGACCCAGGTGTGAATCCCAGCTCTACCAACTTCTACCTGTCTGACTTTGGGAAAGTGGTTTCTTTTGGCTGAACCTCAGCTCTCTCAGCTGTAAATGAAACAAATAATATCCACTGCCCCTAGCCCTAAGCTTGGGTCTCAGTCTCCCTGTCTCTAAAATGCAAGGGAAGGGTTGGGCCACATGACCTTGAGGTTTCTGTCTAAAATGCTCTCCATCAGGCTGGGTTGAAGGTGTCCTTTCTGCTCATGGGACAGTGGAGAATTTGATGTCTTGTTGTGTCTCTCAAGGTGAACTCAGCCCTGGGGGAGAGTTTTCAGTTTAAGTCAACAGTTCTTACTGAGCACCCCACAGCAATCTGTACCATTTTAAGGACTCAGGGTACAAAGATAAGCATAGGCCCTACCCTTCAGGAGCTCATAGACTAGACCAGTAGGAATGATAAGACCCATAAAAACAAGTATAATATGCAGTGCAAAGTGATAAGTGTACTAGGAGGTGTACAGATAAAAGACTATGAAGGCTGAGAGAGAAAGAAGGTGCTTCTAGGCTGGGAGGGAGATAAAGCTGTGGCTAGTCCATGAAGGGTCTTGAACGGTAGTTTGGACTTTAGGGGCCCAGACTGTTGGAAGCTGTTAGAGGCCGTTGACTAGGGCAGGGGGCAGATCAGAGCCATGGCGACCGGAGAGTCTTATTAGCCCTCTACCACCTGGAACGACCAGACTGTGGAATTTCTAGAAGAGAAAAGCTCAGGTTCCACCATTTTTACAAGGGCTTTATTTCCTGATTACAGTAGTTCAGGATTTGCATAAAATGTGCAGGGGTTAAAAGCTGCCCTTTGCTCCTGGTCTTGAATGTTCCACAGCCCGATGCCCACTCTCTCCTCTGTGCCCTCTTACCCAGCCACCTCCCTGCATGAAAGACGTGAGAATGAGGCATATGGGGCAGGAGGCCGGCACCCAGCTCAGGGAAACGGTCCTGGCTCAACAGACAAAGTGTCCTGGGACCTCTGCCGCCCTGCCAGCTTGCCTTGGGCTCAGCTTACAGCCTTCTGGGAAGGAGTCAGCCTGTTGAAGAAAGGATGTGTCACTGAGTGGCAATTGGCTTACGTTGCCTGAGAAGTGCGTGTGCGTGTGTTCAGAACTACGTGTTTTGCAGCTGATATCAATCTGGGTCAGAACTGTGCAGCCCTCAGTACATTGCTATCTAGAGATGATAAGCTGGAACGATACCCTCCAGGACCAAGCAGTGATCAACTAGCCCTTAAGATGTAAACACTGCTGTTCTCCAGGCTCTCATTTCTAATGATGAAGGGGCCTGCTTCATTAGCAAAAGGGATCCAGATGGATCATAGGTCTGGTGAAGCCTCCCAGGGAGGCAAGGGTCTACAGCTGGCCCACTCTTCTGGTGGGAAACACAGGAGAGGCGATGCTGAATTCTGCAGTGATGAATCCTGCCACTTGCTTCATCAAAGAAAGCACGTCCAGGGCTGGGCCTGACACCCATGGGGCTGAGGACGACCCCCCAGGTTTTAGTGCTTGTTCTGCCTCTCAGCTACCATTGTGACCTTGACCAAGTCACCTTGTCTCAGTGGCATTTTGTTTCCTCATCTGTAAAGCGGGACTAATGTTTTCATCAATGTGAAACCAGGAAGAAAATCCCAAAGGCTCCTGAGTAATCAAAAGAAATTAAGAAATTAATCTACCTGTCAGTCTATCTCGTTCTTTGCTCAGAGAAAACTTGCCTTTGCCCCTCTCTTGGAGCCTATGTTTTTTTAGTTCACATATGATGAGAATATGCTTGGTTTTCTGGCTTCCTGGCTGACCACAGATGACAAACAATTGATTAGCAGGGAGCTGGGCTACTAGAGATAGGCATACTGATGACTGACAGACACAAAAGGCAACCAAAAGAGCAAGGAAAGGGAAAAAACAAATTGTTGGGCAGAAACAAGATCTTTGAAAGCAACACAAGCGATGTAGTAACTGAGCAAATACGGTTACACATGTCAACAGCTCCAAAGACCATCACACCTAGGAGCCTAGTGTGATAATTGACCCTTCAAGGACTTTCCAAGGACATTTCAAATGACTGCACTCTATTTCTACTGTTTAGCAAGCCAGGGCTTTACAGAATATTATTTTAGAAGAATTTCCTTGCAAGTGTTTCAAATAAATAATGTTTGGGGGGTGCTTAAAGGGGAAATTCTCCAATATCCTGAACAATCAGACATCAGGAAAGACATACATATTCCACGAGTGCTCTGGAGGGCACAGTCATACATGTTCTCTGCACACTAGTGTTTGGCCCAAGGATCAAAAATCAAATAATAGGAATGGAGAAACTATTGAAAAGGTATCAAACACTATCCAAAGTAACCATTGGGATAGTGAGGGGTAATCCCTTGGTTTTGAACTGTTCTTGAAGACTGTCTAGGAATGATCCTAACAAGCATGCTTGTTGAAGAGTTGGCCTGGAATGTTAATTTGTTTTGCCTTGGCTATTGATTAGAGTGTGGACTCTTCCTGGGGTATGTGGCAAGCCCACTGTGGGAGGAGGGAGGGAGGAACCAGGAAATACAGTTTCTGTCCAGAAGCAACATCTTTTTCAACAAGCCAAGCCATTGTCTTCACATCTGTGTGGACACTGTGGGCTTGTACAGAAATTTAACCGATTCAGCTGCACCTTCTGCTGCTGGTCAGGCCCCGTGCTAGATGTGTGGGAGGGGCACCCAAGAAACATGGGGCTGCCCTCAAGAAGCTTATAGACTTGTTGCTTTTCAAGGATGCTTTTCCCTAGGTCAATGGGAGATATTAGGTTAACTACACTCTTCCTGATACTTCTTTCTTTAAATACACTTCAGTGCACAGGTAATAGTTGTTTATGTAGCAAAACAAGAAAATACAGACGAGAAGAGAGAACAATTAAAAGCATCTTCAATCCCATCACACAGAAATAACCAATATTAACATTTGTATTAATAACCAGCATTAACAAGCTGTAGAATTGTTCATATGAATGAGTGCATGAATAGGATCACGCTGCACACGGGGCTTTTTCATTAAAAAATTATGGGTCCCTTAATGCATTCAGAGAGTTGAGAGAAGAAAACCTCAGAAACATAGCATCTATGCTGGGAACATAAATTCCTCATCTACTCCAGATAGAAATTAAGAATTCTTGCTTAAGAAGTCTTCTTCCTGGAGAAGACTTCTTAAGCAAGACAGGAAACCCAGAAGGCAGAAGGAAAAAAAAAAAGACAGGTTTGAATACTGAAACATTTAAACATTTAAAACTCCTACATAGGAGGCAGCATAGATAAAGTTTAAAAGCAAATAACAGACTTGGGTAAAATATTTGCAGCGTTTAACAGACAGAGGATTAATATCCCTAATGTCAAACAAAGACTTCTGGCACCTCAGTACCTGCTCCAGGTGGCCCAGCGCCACGCATAGGTGCTTCAAAATATAGTGTTTTAGATGTAGAGAATGAACGTATGGACACCAAGGGGGGAAAGCGTGGTGGGGTGGTGGTGGTGTGATGGATCGGGAGATTGTGACTGACATGTATACACTAATATGTATAAAATGGATAACTAATAAGAACCTGCTGTATAAAAAATAAATAAAATTTTTTTAAAAGTTAAAAAAATTTTAAAACACAAAATATAGTGTTTTTTCTTCCTACCAACAGAAGTCCATGCTTAACGTACAAAGAGTGCCTACAAGTAAGAACAACTCAAACATCCAAACAGAAAAATGGGCAAGGAATATAAACAAAGAATTCACAGAAGAAAGGCAGGTGGCCAATAAACATTAAAAGAGGTTCAACCTCACCGCTGTGGAAGAAATGTGAAATTTTTCCAATTATTAGAACCCAGTGCTTGCAAGGGTATGTAGAAGTGAGTACTCTCGTCTGCTGCGAGTGCAAGTGTAAGTTGGCACAACTTTGGGAGGAAGGTGATTCGGCAGCATCTAAGGTGAGCACTTTCAACATGCGTACTTGTGGACCCAGCAAGGACCCGGCAGCCAGAAGAAAAGAGAAATTCTGGACCTAAAGGAAGGAGTGAGTCTGTGAATTGCTCAGCCTCCCAAGAGGACAACCCCTGTGTCCTTGCTGTGCTCAGGAGCCCTGAGCCCACGGAGTCTAAGGCCACCCTACTAGCCACGCTCTGCAGAGAACATAAAAGAGTCCTCAGCACAGGCAGCTTTGCTCCAGACGCTGCTCACCTCCTTACTTTTCATCCGCTGGTGCTGCTTTTGGCTAAACTCTCTGGCCTCTTGCCTGAACCAATAGGACAGAGCAACCCTATCCTGGTTGACTTTCCTGGACTTGGCTTCTCTCCTGCTGGCCTCATGGTGCTCACCTGATCCTGCCTTCCTCACACACCCTTCTGGAACTTCTCAGAGCGCTTCTGGGCAGCCATGCCCTGGCCAAGGTGACCCACTGACAAGCTGACACATTTAAAACTCCAGAGTTGTTCGTTGTCATTTTGACTTCTCCTATAGACCGGCACACACAGGCTGGTGAATTTCCAATGACCTGACTCCAGATTGTCAGTTCCCTGATGGCAGGAGCCAAGACGACTTTGAACACCAATTCTATACACTCAGGACCTAGTACCTACAAGGTGCCCATGAGAACTTGTTGATTGAATGAAAACTGGATGAATCAACTTAAACTCCCTTCTCCCTGCCACATGTGACAGTTTAAGTCAGCCCGACAGAGCAGATAATCCGCTTAAGCAGGGGTCAGAAAACTTTCTGCAAAGGGTCAGAGAGTAAATAGTTTAGGCTTTGCAGGCAAGAGGCAAAATCAGGACTATTATGTGTCTCTTAAAAAGCAAAAGAGAAAACACATTTCTATGATATTTTTAATGATGGAGTTCAAAATATAATAATGATAATAGAGTACAGTTTTTTTTGTTTTTTTTTTTTGAATAATACAGGTCTCCCAATGAGAGGAATAACATTCTTTTTTGAGGAATAACATCTCACTTAACTGGAGTTCAAAGTCAGTGCCTCTGTCTTCAAAAGCTGTTGCAAATATTCATCTGTTAATGCTGATGTGTAATGAGATTTTATGTATTTCATCTTTGAAAATGAAAGTTGAATTTCATATAATTTTCACGTGTCATAAAATATTACTCTTTTCGCTTTGTTTTCAATGAAGCTCAGCTCACAGGCAGTAAAAAAGAGGCAGTGGGGTGGGTTTGGCTTCAGGCTGTAGTTTATTAACTCTTGCACTTGAGGGTAAAACCGAGGAGAATATTTTCATTCTCGCTCTTACCTCAGCCCCCAAATCCTGCATTTCCTAGACCTCGGGGTTTCTGAGACACTTTCACTTCATTCCTTTCCTTCTCAAGGAACACATAGGCTGAGCCTGGAAACTCCCCAGAAGGGGTTCTGGGAGTTTCGTTATTGCCCAAGGGCCCCAGAATCACAGAGTGAAGTCAGAGAGGCTGCATGCCCTTCCTTTTCCAAGGCTGGCGTTAGCTTGTTGCCAATCACACAAAAAAACACTGGGAAGGGCCTGCTTGTGCTTCTTCTCCAGCCCAAACCACTGAGAGAAGGGAGGCCTCAGAGTGGCTGGGTTAATGGGAAACAGTTGTGCTTGCCCAGCCCTGTGCACAGAGGGAACAAATCTAAATGCCTAAAATCTCACTGCATCCCGTAAAACGTATCATTTGGAAAAGACAACTGACCATAGCACAGAATTCAATGCTAGCAAAACAACATAAATAATGCACTAAAAGGACCTCACTTTTTGTCCATATAGAGAGTACCAAGGAGATCAAGGACTTGTGAAAGCATCAATCATTCATTGACTCATTGATTCATTCAACAAATAATTTTCTAGGGTCTACTAAGTGCCCGGCACTGTATTAGGCCCTGGCATACTGCAGAAAATAAGACTTTCCATAGTTTCTTCTCTCATGGAGTTTACAGTATTGTTCAATGGCATTTGCTAAAGTCCAGTATTGCATGGCATATTACTAAGTATCCTTTGAATTACAATGATTGCATGGTAAAATAGTTGGGGAAAGAAGGGACTAAGTCAAGTCAACCAGGTGACTTTATTGTAAGACCTCAGAACCTTTAGTATGCAGATTTCCATTGAGAATCTCCAAGAGAGGGATATATAGAATGCAGCCTTCCCAATCTTATTTAACTATGGCATCCTTTTTGTGAGTTGCATATTGTGGCATCAGAGTCAAATAGAACATAGTTTGAAAAGCTATGGCTCTTAGGACCACTGGGTATGACCATGTAGGGTGTGCACTGAACAGCTTCAGTGGGACCACTCACATAGACTACCAATCCATGGTGCCCTGGAGTTTTATGACAGTGGACCTGATCTCTGTAACCATAGGGCAAAGCATGGGTAACACAGGGTTCAAATGGCTATCACTCAGCTACCTGCCACTTGGCTCTTTCTCACAAAACAGGCCAAGCACAGTGCTCAGGAGCTGGGAAAACTGACCTAACTGCAGAGATAACCTTAGGGAAGGTCGAAGCACAACATCCATGTGAGTCTCTGGGTAGAAAGCAACCAGCAGAATGAATTTTTTTAAAAAGGAGCACACCAAGTACAATACAGTGATGTGTAAAACTCTGAGGATATAAAGAAGACCCCAAAAACTTCCAGAGGGGAAAGAAAAATCAGGTCGCAAAGAAACAATTGTAAGAATGGTATGGGAGTTCTCAAAAGCAACCCTGGAAACTAGAAGACAATGCAGCAATGTTTCTAGTATTCCAAATGACAACGATTTTCCACCCAGAAATCTCTACCTGGCCAGGCTCCAAATCAATTTTGAGAGTAGAATAAAGACATTTCAAGAGCTGAAAAGTCTCAAAACTATTACTTCCCATGCTTTTCAGGAATTATTTGAATATATGCTCTACTGAAAACAAAAGTAAATAAAGAGAAAGATATGGGCTCCAGGAAGTAAGAGATACAACACAGGGGAGATGCAAAGGGCATCTAGGATGATGGCAGTGACAGTCTAAGGACAACAGCTTCATGGTAGGTCTGGAGAGTAACTGGTTCCTACTGAAACTGGGTGACAGACAGAAGTGGGGAAAGAGTCCTACAGAGAAACTGGGTGACAGACAGAAGTGGGGAAAGAGTCCTACAGAGACATCCAGGCAAAAAAAAAAAAGAAGAAAAGAAAAGAAAGGAACCAAAAGATTACTGACCCTGTGGATAATTCTATTTACAGAACTGGGTTCAAAGGACACTAACGACAACAACAACAAAAAGAGGTAATTATTAACCAAAAAAAAAAAAAAAAAAAGTGTAAGAAAATGTGATCACAGCTTTCTACTTGGCTCGGGAGTGATTCATATCTATTTAGCTATAATAATAAAAACACAAATATCAATTTAGAATGGGAGGGAGGGAGGTTGGGAAGGGGTAGTGTAAGCAAGCTAAAATTCTCCTCTACCATAGCAAGAAGTCAGTGGAGAGTATCTAAAACTCATTCATCAAGAGCGAATGCATTGTATGCATATTATTTAGAAACATGGGGGACTTCCCTGGTGGTGCAGCGGTTAAGAATCTGACTGCCAATGCAGGGGACACGGGTTCAAGCCCTGGTCCGGGAAGATCCCACATGCCATGGAGCAACTAAGCCCGTGCACCACAACTACTGAGCCTGTACTCTAGAGCCCACGAGCCACAACTACTGAGCCCCCATGCCACAATTACTGAAGCCCCTACACCTAGAGCCTGTGCTCCGCAACAAAAGAAGCCACCACAAGGAGATGCCCGTGCACCATAAAGAAGAGTAGCCCCCACTCGCTGCAACTAGAGAAAGCCCATGTGCAGCAACAGAGACCCAACGCAGCAAGAAAGAAGGAAGGAAAGAAAGAAAGAAAGAGAAAGAGAGAAAGATGGAGGAAAATAGAAGAAATAGCTGAAACAGTGGGGAGTGGTTAGAAGCTGGCTGTAGGTTGTGGATGGGTAAGCAGACAACACAGGGAACTGCCATTTCTTTAATAAGCCTTTTAGTGCAATTTGATTTTTTTGTGTTAAGTGTATACATTACTTTGGTTTTTTAAAATGCAGTTGGTAGGCTGTTAACCAGGTTGTCACTGGCTAAGCAGCTTATACTATTTGTCAGTTTCAAAGCTTGCCTAATTAAAGTTCATGGATTAATAAAATGACAAATCACTACACACTCTGGACCTTTGGGACTTCCAGGGAAGAGCACAAACTCTGAATGTCAAACCTGAGAATAATAAGCGTTTATTGCCTCAGTACTTCAAGTGCTACCCACGGACCAGAAGTATGGGTATCACCTAGGAACTTGTTAAAAATGAACAGTCTCAGGTACCATCCCAGACCTATCGCATTTTAAAAGATCCCTAAGTGATTCATATGCACATTAAAGTTTGTACTGGGATGAGGATGGTGTCAGGGCAAATGGAGTGGAAGGCAAGTATACAGGCCCATGAGAAAGTCAATGGTGATACAGATCAAGAGGATCATTTGGTGGATGTTTTAAGGGTTCCCTGGCTTTAGAGGTCCTAATCCACATTCTAACAATTCCACATTGAAACAAAATGTATATATCTACATACAAGGTGGGTTGAGTTACAGGAGACTGGTTGACATATGTCACATTTTGTAGGCATTTAAAAATTAAACATTTATCAATTAAAATCAACAAAAAGTACAATGTCCAGAGGGCATCCAGTTTAGGCATGAGCCAGGGACAGAGAACCCTGGGCCAGCTCATCAGGCAGATGGGGCTATTGTCAGAACCCTTGTTTGCAAGTGACAGAACCCCAACTCAACTGGGCCGAAGAAAATTTAGGCATCCAGTTTAGGCATGAGCCAGGGACAGAGAACCCTGGGCCAGCTCATCAGGCAGATAGGGCTATTGTCAGAACCCTTGTTTGCAAGTGACAGAACCCCAACTCAACTGGGCCGAAGAAAAGAAGAAAATTTAAGTCAATGGAAGTCATATCATGTCAGACATCACAGTTCTAAAATGGCATTTGCTCAAATGCAATTCTACCTGTCTAGGCTGTTTCACATTTACCGTTTCATATGCTGCCTCTTCTACTTGTTTATGCTCAGAGGCACTCATCTAACATAATCTATCAGGGTTATAGATTATCAATGCAACCATTCAGCTATGGTGACCAGTACTTCCCTTTTGAAAGACTTTCTTACTTGGGTCTCCTTGATGTCATGTTCTCCCAGGTTTCCTCCTAATTCTACGGCTGCTTTTTCTCAGACTCCTTTGCACATCCCTTCAATGATGATAGTCTTTTGGGGCTTTGCCATAAAACCTCCTTTCTTCTCTGTAGGCAACGTGATCTGCCTCTGCGCTCTCAATTACCGCCACATTTCTTTCTTAAAACCACGCCCTCGTCCCTTCAGCAGGCACAAACACATTCTTTGTGTGCTAAGCCCCCATCTATACTTTCCTCAAGGGCCTGGGATAATCAGAGCAATTGGTACGCTGCTGGGACCAAGGCCATCATAAATCCACACATACAAGGGAGGACTGAAATCAGGTCACCTGGTCATCCAGATGTTCAGACTGTGGTGTGTGTGTGTATGTGTCTGTCTATTCATCTCTCAGACTGTCACTTAAGTGAAAAAAATGTATAGGAGAGGAACTAACTGCAGCCCCCGGGAATATATGATTGTTCCATAAAATTTAATTGAGTAAATGGGTTCCTACGATGTGCCAGGCGCACGTAGGAAATGTTGTGAAGGTTATAGGGTGAAAGAGTCAGTGTCCCTCCAAGGGATGGGTTAGCGTTGGGGAGACTAACAAATGCAGGACTGTAGTCAGAATAAATTTAAGTTCCTGGCACTGCCTAGCCCCAGCATGTTGTTGCATTTTAAAGAATCTAAAGTAAAAGTACTGTATTCATATATTTTAATGCACACAATTGTTCACATTTTAACATTCCTTAAAGTCAGGCTGCATCTAACTAATGATTTGATAAGAATACATGTGTTAGAATTTAATTGGCAGTTTTTTCTTTCCTAGTTGTACAAAAAATAAAGATAAAATTGATAATTGATGCTGTCTTAGATAAGATGAAAAGTATTATTTGGGTCTCTCAAAGAACTTTAAGATCAAATTTGTAAACCACGGCAACGTGTCCTGAAATCCCTGCTTTCTTTTGGTTTCCAGCTCTCGAATACCTACAGCTGCCCAGAAGCCTCTCTCTCCATCCCAAACTCTTTGCTCTCCACCAAAACATGATGAAACCTCCTTGACATCTTCCCCAGAGAGTGCACCTTCTTTCTTCCTCTCCCTCCTGCTCTCTCTCCCTCCCTTCCTCCCTCTCCTCTTCTGAGAGTCAGCCTCAGCCATCTTCAAAGGACATCACCCCAGGCCCCCTCCTCTGTTTCTTCCCCAGCCTGGCAGATTGACCTGTTTTAGCTAATAAGAAAGAGAGGGAGGGGCAAATGCTTGGCAGTTAAAATTTTCTTTAGCAAGGAAGGGGAAAGGTAAAGAGGCTTTGACTAATCCCACAGAAATAATTCTTGGGCCAGGAGTGAGAGAACAGGCAGATCTCAGTGTGGGTTAAAACAGAGGTGGGTGCACTGGGCCGCAGCAAGGGGCAGGCTTGGAGTGCTCCCTAAGATGGGGCAACCTGGGAAGGCTCAGATTTTAAGACCTCCAACTGTGAGCACTGTTCTTCAGAAGCTTCACATACATGTATCACGCATGCATGCAGGGAGGCACAAACACATGTGCACATACGCACGTGTGCTTAAATAACAGACTGAGGCCTTTCTGTCCCACCTCACAAAGCACCAGGAGGGAGGAAGGTGGGGTGAGGATGACTGCCTGCTTTCCCGGGTTGAGGAGGCCCAGGGACAGAGGTTAGGCTGGCTGGCTTAAGGACAGGGCACCACGGCGGCTGGAAAGCCCACTCCTCCCCACCCAGTCCAGATAGAAACTAACCACAAAAGGCTGGACGATGTACTCAAAGAGTGGCCTCCACTGGGTGGGAAAGGCCTCTTAACTCTGGGGCGATGCGGAGCAGGAAGGAGGAAGGGTGGGGAGGAAGGTGGCTTCTGGGTAGGAGATCATGCTTCCTTAGGACCTTGGAAAAAATAGGGGACAAGTGAGAAGGATGATTTGCAGGGGAGGGAATGAGGGGGCCCCACTTTGGCTGAGCCCTGGTGTGTGGGTCCTCAGCTTCCAAGTTGCCCAGCAGGCACTCAGAGTCTCAGGGTTCTTGTGGCCAGAAAAGGACTGTTGGGAGAACTTAGGAGGCCCCCAGTGACGAGGGCAGAATGCAACCCGGCAGACGGGCTCCCACCTCCCTGAGCTGAATGCTTTTCCCGTGCCAGGATCAGACAAGGTGCCCAGTGTACCCTCCCTTTCGTAGAGCTCTGGGCAGCGGGAGTATAAAGAAGAAAGGGGAGAGAGGCTGCAGAAGTCAAGACGGAGTTGAGGAAATCAAGTGTCAACACAGGTGGAGCCCAAGTCCAAGCTGATCTGCAAATTCCACCCCCGGAGAGGGCCACCCAGGCTGGCTGCAGTCTAGGAATTGCCCAAGGCCTGCCCAGAGCTCAGAACCTGTGGGAAAAGTCAGGAAATATTTATTTAAGAGGTGGACTCGTAGGACCTTAGGTAGGTGAGGAGGAGCCCTAAGACTCTCCCAAACCCCCGGGGGGGTGGAGCTGGGCCCATGCTGAGCTTCCAGGTCTCCTTCTCTACCCCTGATCTCTGCTGATTCCTGGCTCGGGTGTGTGTTAGCTGGAAACAGGTCATGTTTAATTATTAATCATCTGACCAGCCTAATCAGCCTAGACCGAGGTGTCTCTCTTCCAGAGCTGTGATATCCCCACTCACTAGCCCTCCGAGCTTTCCAGATGCTAGGAGAGGAGGCTGTGAGGCGCCTCCCTGCAGCCCCTGGGTCTTTAGGAGGCATTGATTAGGTGTGGGCACCAGGCAGCAGGCAGGCGTGGTTTCCAAGATGCAGGATGAATTGAGGCCATCTACCCAGTGTTGACACAACTGTCATAAACCGTGCTTTGTTCCCAGGTCTACCGGGGAAGGTCCCTGGGAACTGGGTGGGCCTGCCTAGGTGGGGATGTGGAGTGAGGACAGATGGGTTTGGAGAAGGGATGCCCCTGGGGGCACAGAGAAATGAAGCTGGCACAGGAAGCCCAGCTCTATGGCTGTAGAAGAATCTGTTAAAAGGACAAGCTTTGGGCAACACAAGCAGGGTTTGTGTCACCGACTGTCAGAGCCCCCTCCAAGTCCTCGGTAAGTGGGAACCTGGAAGGAAAAGGGACAGGGCCAGGGTGGGGAGGTGGGAGGTAGGTGCTCCCTGGCACCACTCCAAAGACACACCGTGTTCCTACAGTGCAGCTGGTGGCTGGGCAGAGATCCGGGGCTCAGGCATCTGTTGCTGCAGCCAGTCCCAGGGATGGCCAAGGGGGCTGCTTAGCCCTTCAACTAACGGTCACTGGTGCCTGTTCAGTGGTGGGCACAGGGCAGCAGGACACACTCCCTGCCCTTGTAGACTCAATGGCTCATGCAGAGACAAACCTATAAACAGATCACAAGGCAACCTGATAAAGGCTATAAAAGCGAGGCGTGTGTGTGTGTGTGTGTGTGTGATGCGGGACTGTGTCCTGGGACGCAGTGCAGGAGAAGTAACACCTGTGGGGAGAAAAAAGAGGGTCAAAGAAGGCTTCATAAAAGAGGTAACGCTTACTTAGAATGAAGGCTAAAGAAAGTCATAGTTTCCAAATAAAGAGAAAGGAGAAGGGCATCCACGCAGTGGGAGGACCAGGCGCAAAACCGAGGAGCTGAGAAGGGGACTATTTGGGGACTGATGCGGCACTGAGCATGGCCGGACCACAAGTAGAGGCTGTGGCGGTGAGAAAGCGGGTGGAGACGAGGCAGGCAGCGAGTAGCTTCAGCTGATGCCAGCAGAGGCACACGAGGATCCAGAGCCCAGAGGCCAGGATGGCACAGGAGTCAGCCTGCCCCGCAGATGCACCCATGTTTGCTCCTGAGAGTGACCTGTCCCCCGCAGACGGTGGACCGCCCCAGCGGGGATGGGAAGATGGTAACAGGACCAGATCTCCCGGCAGGCCTGTGGCACCCAGCACTGGGGATAGGGGAAGTGCAGGGACAGAGGCGACCACCACCCCTTGTGACTGACCGTGAGTCCCGCTTAAGTCCCACTTTCCTTTCAGCAACCTCGGGCAAGCTCAAGACACCCATCGAGTGCAGATGGGAAGACTGAGGTGGCGGGAGGTCCACATTTGCCCAAGCTTGAGTGAGTTCACTGTGGATTTGACTCAGGGGCTCAAGGCCCTGAGGCCCAGCACAGGGAGCGGCCCCTGAACCAGAAAGTTCCCTCCCTCCCGGCCTTGAAGACGGCAGCATGAGAGCTCTCACAGGCGGGTCCTCTGCGCCCCTCCTCCCCAGGGCTGGTCCTTGTCAGGTAGGTTTGAGGTGGCTTCCAGGCTCAGCCTGAGGGGGTCAGTGCTTCCCAGTATGGCTGGGTTCCCTCCTGGCTGAGGTCAGCCCATGGAGGAGCCCCAAAGAGTAAATGCCCTCCAGATTTTCCCAGAACCCAGACTGGCAGGGTCCCCACCCAGAGTGCTCTGTTCTCAGGTGGGTGTGCTGAGCAGTCAGATGGTAGTGGTGACAGTGACCTCCTTGTCCCGTGGACATGGCTCCTGGAAGCTCAGCCAAATAACAAGAGAAATTTGAAAAAGTTTGGAAAAAATGCTGAAACACACCAACTCCAACCAGCACACTGGCTCACGTGGGCTAGGCAGGTATGAGCAAAGGTCAGGCATTTGGACACTTGGGAGGCCTGTCACATCAGGAACCACTTCACACAGACCAGGGACCATCCTAATGTCCCCTCCAGAGGGGCCGCCACTGTGTTCTTTTCCAACTTTGGGCTGCCAGCTACCTAAGGATATTCTCCAAGCCTTAGTGCCTCTGCCCATACCATGTACAGTCTCAAAGGAGAATTTTTCTGGAGTATGGAATTGAGTAGAACAATTTCCCCAGATTAACTGGCATGCTCTCTCTATTCTAACAAGGAGAGCCAAATAAGGGAGCATGCTTCCTCTTTTTGCCTTGGCTCCCAGGAAGCTCCCAGTCACATTTCATGCTTCTTCACCACCACCACATCAGCCCTTACTGCTCACACACTTGCTGCCTCCAGGTTTCCTCAATCCTCACTTTAAAAAATCTTCACTCGGCTTAATCTGGTCACACATGGCCTATGTTGTACATTATCTCAGCTCCTTGCTGTTAAGAGGCAGCGGGTAAATAAACAATGAAGTTCCCCTCAGGAAAGAAGGGTTACAAGTGCAAAGCCTTGCCTGCATTTGGGGGCAGTGGGAAATCCCCTTCTGATCACGCCCTTATACCCCTAAATTCCCCAGGAACACAAGACAAGGCACTTTCCTCCCCGCCCTAAAGCAGAAGCAGCACCCCCAGCACCCGGCCCTCTCCCATCCCTCACCCCCTGGATCCAGCTCCCCGGGTGAAAGCTCCTGAGTAGGGAGAAGGAAGCAGCAGTGGTTCTCTGGCACCTGCAGCCTTCCTGCCTGTTTTCCTGCAGTGCGTGGGTGCAGACCTTTCTTTAGCTACATTCTAAGGAGCGCAAGTGTTGAGGAGATCAGTTTCAGGAATTTAACAATCAAGAGGTCAGTCATAAGCACCTGAGTCGAGCTAAATTTGGCTCTGTAATCCTCCCAAGCCGGCTATTCCTGGCCCACGCAGGGTCTAGAGGTTTCAGCAAGAAGCAGGAACAAGAGAAGACCCCAGCCCTGAGAAGGACGGTAGAGAATAGTGGTTAAAAGCATTGTGCGAGAGTCACGTGGACCTGGGTTTGAATCCCAACTCTGCCACTTACTGGCTGCCTGTCCCTGGGCAAAACGCTTTGTGTCTCTGAGCCTCATTTTCCCCATCTGTGAGATGGGAGAATAACAGTGCCTGTCTCTCAGCGTTGTAAAGAAGCTAAGAGGCAGTGTCCCTACAGAGTGCACAGTGCGTGTGGCGTGCAGACAGGCTTAATAATCTGCAGGGCTAATACTGGTATTCGTGGTGGCTCACGGAGTGTGGGAGAGAGTGTGTGTGACCCCAGGGTTCCCCGCTGGCAGTGACAAGGTCCTGGGGAACTCCCCTGCTGCCTGTGATTCCAGTCTCCTCAAAAGTCCTGCTGACTGCACAAGGCTCTGCCCTGAGGGGGCCAGCCTATCACCAGGAGTCTTCTTAATAATCACAATGTGTTCAGCCATTAACGAGGGTAAAGAGACCATTGGAAGACTTTGCCTAACCACAGTAAGTATGAATTCAACTGAAAAAAATCCTGACACATGCTCCAAACCCAGTCTGATGACCGCCGCCTACCACCACCAGCTCCCGCCATCTCCATCTGCGTGGCCAGACCGTAGCTCTGTCTCCCATCTTGAAGCCTTTTCCACACTGGAGTCTTCCCTACCTTGAATGGTTTCCATTCACTTCTAGCTCTGCCTTTCCCCCCAGCAAAATAAATGTCCCTTCTATTCCAGGAGCCGCTGGGGAAGTCCCCGGTTGACATCTAGGGCAGCGTTTTTTAAAAGCGCCAGCGGTGGACTCCACCTGCACTGAATCACCCACGAGGCTTGCTAAGATGCAAATGCCTCACCCCCAGCCCCCATGACCTAGTGAGGCAGAATCTCCACGCAGGGGGCCGGGAATCTCTAGTTCTCACAAGATTCCCCAGGTGATTCAGATCCACGCAAAGCACAAAAATCAATGGTTTGTTTTGAGTCCTTGCTGACTGCTGGAGACCAGCTAGGGCTAGACCTAGAAAATTCATGAAATAATTTAGCTGAAAAAATCCAAACTCCCCATGTGTTCCCAGTAGGACCACCCAGGACATCTGGATTCCATTCTTACCTTATACCAATAAGTGGTGTTACCTTAAGCAAGTCACTTCCCCTCTCTGGGCCTGTTTTCTCATCTGTAAAAGGAAGGGCCAGGACTTGGGGGTCTCTCGGGCCATCCTGCTCTAACATGTTTGGAAATCCACCTGGGTTAGGCTGCTTTGTAGGGTCGGTGTGGTGGGAAAGGAGGATGGGGAGCGGTTGAGGGTGAGCCAAGATGTCCTATGACTGACTGCCTTGGGGGACAGTCAACAGTTGCTGTTGATGTTCAGAGGGGCACAGGGATCTCAGGCCAGATGAGGGCCAAGGTCAGTAGGCAAGCGGCCTGGCCGGTGAGGGCTGTGGCAGAGTCAGGCTGGGCCAGTCTGGTGCTGATCCCTGGGGAAAGGAGGGAGCCTGGAGAGTGGGTCAGAATGTCAGGGCTCCGGCCTGGTAGACTGGATCAGAACCGGACTCTCAGGTCCTTAGGAACCCGAGAGAGCAAACAGGAGCCCCCGGGCACGGCAAGGAACTGCAATTCAAGGGGGCCCCCTGGCAGGATGGCTCCATTGCACAGCTCTGGGGGGGCGGGGGCATCTCACAGAATACAACCTGCGTGGTGCCCCCAAGAGTTGTGCCACGTGGAGGGACGTGCTGGGACTAGGCACCAAGGGTACCGCCAGCCATTCTGGATCCTGAACTTAGGGCAGCAGGACGAGCTCCAGGCCCACCCACCCACTGCCTTGGCCTGCTAGGGTGCAGCCAGCACTTGCAGGGAAGGATGTTTCTCCACCCCTCCTGCTTGGGAACTGGAGGCCTGAGCTCAGCCCTCCCATATGGCCACAGTAGGTGGGCGGGCGGGGGCGGGGGGGCAGGGGGCAGGCAGCAGCAGGCTTGACGGGAACTTACCTCACATGGACAAATCTGCTCCCACTAATTACAGGCAGCCCCAGTCACTCTGCCCTCTGGGGCCAGACTGCCCAGCCCCTCCCCGTTGACTCAGGAGCACTGCCAACAGGAGGGGAAGGCCCAGAGAAGGTTCCAGGCCATTCAAAGGACTTGCTAACTGGTCCCAGGAGACTGGCATTGTTTTGCTAGAAATGGTTGAGAAAGAACTTAAGAACCACTGAAAACTGGAGGGTGGTTGTCCTGAAACAAAACAGACTCCTGAAACAAAAAAAGATTCAGGGCCATGCAGCATAGCAAGTGCTTTCACCAGCAATCATCTTAACCCTGAAACAATCAGGGAGGTGATTAATACCATTACCTGCCCTTACACCCAAGCAAGCGGGACTTTGGAAGCCACAGAGCTAACAAGTGCCCAAGCTAGGCGCTGACCACCTCACAATGATGGAACCTCCAGAAACAGCCTGACCCTTGTGTAGGACAACAAAGTTTGGCCACTAGAAGATCCGAGAGTACTGGGTAGAAGGGCCGGGGGGTATAAGAGGCCAAGAGATTTTTCCGTCTGACCCTTCTGGGGTGGGGAACAGCAGCTCCCCACTTGCCCGGACTCAACCCTCCTGGAGGTTCACCCCTGAGAAGCTCTGATCCCCCCAGAGGCCTGAGTGGGACCTCTTGTGTCCTCTTTTTTCAACTCTTCAGAAACATTCTAGATTCAGAGAGGGACCAAATCCCAACTTCCGTGCTCACTGAGCATCCCCCAGCCAAAGGTTGAGGGATCCCTGTGTGACAGATGGCTACTCACTCAAGAGCTTTCAAATTCTCTTTATTAAAAATCTTTTTTTTTTTCCTTTTGTAAAAACAAACACTTGCAGTCAGTTATACAGATCGGGAAAAGTGGTGACGATTTATGGGACACTCAACAAATTCCAGTACTTTACAAGTTCAAACTTAAATGAAGTAATGTTTTTCTTTTTTTCATAAGCACAAAAGTCAAACTCTGGTCCAGTTCAAGTATAATCTAACAGCCTCAGAGTGTCAAGGGGATACTAACAGCTGCTGCTCACAACATCAGATTTACCAAATTCTTTGGGAATACTCTGTGGATACACTTTATTTCAGGTGTTTCCGATAAAGAGAAAGTATACAGGCCTTTTGTTATGTTAACCCGGGGTACGAATAAATTTGTTGCTCAAGGCAGCAGTTGCTCTTGAACAACCTTTTCGGGGAGACATTTTGAAATGGTTAACAAACATTGAAGAAAAGCTTTAAAAAAAAAAATCAATATTTTCCTGGTTGCTTTTAATACTGCGTTGTGTATGACACACGTAGGAATAAAAAGTGCAAATTATAGAGCGGGTGAAACTATGCCAACGGAATTGTATAAAAATAAATAAAAATAAATATATATACACACACAAAAAAAGGATCTTAGATGATTTTTTAAACCAAAGATTCTGATTGACTGCAAAGAGCCTCTTCTCTCTCCTTCACAGGGCCATTCTCCAGCTTTAAAATACGGGGAAGGTCAGTCTATCAACAAGGGAGCCGTTACATTACCAGGGAATTCAGCTGTTGGAACAGCCATCCTGATTTCCATGGAAACGCTGCTTGGGGGGATGAGCTGGCAGGGTCAGCTTCCACTTTGCTGGGAGAAAAGACTGCCAGCATCTCTGAAAATGCAGTTTTAGCCTTTAGGCTTTTCCCAGCAAGGTTCAGTAAGGAGTCCAGAGAGCTGTCTCCTGACTTCCCACCAGTGGGAAGGAAGACACACAGGGTCAGAGGTTTCCGAAAAAATGGAGGAGGTGGGTCTCCAGAGCACCAGGTAAAAAAAAACAGAGGAGTCAGCAAGGGGACCAGGTCTGGGCTGAGTCACCACTTTCAAACGCTCCTCTCTTTGAGACACTCACCTTGCTGAGACCCCAGATGCTTGATGCCAAGTTCAGGTTCCCTGCTGCCTCCAGCCTCTCCCCTATACCTGTCCAAGCTGGTCCGTTTGCCTCTGGTGCTCGCCTGAACTCGTCCCTCTCACAGGTCCCCAACAGTTGTCTCCTTGCCAGCGACCACTTGCCCCAAGGTTTACACGTGATCCTCTTATGTCCTGTTTTTCCTTCCCTTCTGCGCCTCAGTCTCCTCACTGATAAAACGTCAGTGTCCAACTCAGATAATCTCTCTACCCTTCTGCCTTTAGTGCGGAGGACAGGATGCACAGTATAGTCTTATCTACCATTGAAAGAAAAAAGCAAAAAATTAAAATAAAACACACAATCTCGACCTAGTCTACCTGCCTGTGGTCAGGAATAGAACAGGAACCGTCTTCCAGGGGCAGAGCTGGGGCGGCCGCCTCCGGGTGAGTGTCTCAGCTTGAGGAAGTAGCACCAGGCTCCCCTCTGACCTCAAGGGTTTCCCCAGGGCTGCAGCTGAGCCTTATTTCCCCCCAGCACCTTTTCCCAGACCCTTCCAATGGATGGCAGACCCTACAGCCTGTTCTGTCTGGGCCCTGAAGCCACTGACCTTTCAGTATCACAGAGCCTGGTGGGAAGGAGCTCTGTGCTGCATAACCTTTAACATCGAAGTCTGCACACGGGGTCAACTCTGAGATGCCCTTGACCTGGCCCAGTTGGAAAGGGTCCACCTACAAACACCTGGCAACCCTCAAATGCTCCTCAGTCCTCCTCTCTCATTTGTGTCCCCTGCCTCCAAGAGACCATTTAAAAACCATCCCACTATGAGGCTGCTGGAGCCCAGAGTGTAGGCCCCAAAGGGCGAGTCAAGGGCAGATGCCACTTCCTCGTTTTGGTGTCTCTCAAGCCAACCATTTACGGCTGGGAGGCCAACCTTCAACGGAAGCCCTGACTTTCTGCTGTTTGAACTGGAGGGGGAAGATGCTTCTGTTTTCATTTTTACTTAAAGTGAGTCTAGACCAAATTCAATGTCCAGAGTAGAACAAACCCTGGCATCTCCTGAAATCAAGAGGAAGGAAATACATCTGGGGGGGGACTTATCAGAGCTTCCAAAATGGAGGGCTCGTTTCCTCCTCAAATTTTATTTTAAGGCAGGAATCTTCTAGAACGACAGAGAGGATGAAAGAGTTATGAAAATCAGGGCTTTTCAGAAAGGTGGTCCAGCTGGAGGAACTCCCAGCTTCTGCCCCACTGACTGTCTAGGGTTCCCCACTCCAGGACTGCAGGACCCGACTCAGCTCGCCACACACACAGGATGCCAGGCAGAGAAACTGCTCCAGGTTCACTGGCGTGGTTCTCAACCCAGGAGTCTCCGTGAAATCTTTTTTTTTTTTTTTTTTTTTTTTTGGAAGACTCAGCCTGGCTTGACCTGTCCTATCCCATCAAGAATCAGAACACTGTGAAAATCCCTGAGAAGTTGGGTTTTTATGAAAAGGAAATGACCCTGGGCACAGGAGGGAGAGAGGGGGGTATGGGGAGGAAGAGAGACAAGCAAACTGAAAGACTGTTTGAAGAAAACAGGAGTGGACAAGAGAGAGAGAGGGTGCCCCTCAGCAGACTGGACACACCGCGGTGAGGCCTCCGGCAGACGCTTCAGGGGCATTTCATGAGTCTCTGAGGACAGACCCAGGCCACGTGGCCTGCCTGG
The DNA here is from genome assembly GCA_004363435.1 of Platanista minor. NCBI lineage: Eukaryota > Metazoa > Chordata > Mammalia > Artiodactyla > Platanistidae > Platanista > Platanista minor. The sequence goes on along the minus strand of RJWK010009029.1, from coordinate 9,843 downwards.
TCTTCCTTCCTCTCTGGCCTTAGTTCCTGTCCCGGAAGGCGGGAAGGCCCCACCTCTCAGGCCCTCCTCTCCCCGCTTGCAGCAGTGGCAGGGATGTCAGAGCTTTTTTCTCTCAAAGTGCGGCACGATTCCGCTGTCCTTGGGCCGAGGGCTGCCTGCCCCCTCGGTCTCCATCAGGCCCTCCTCAGCCAGCTGGGACAGGTACTTCTGTGGGACAAGGATGGGGGGGGGAGAGAGAGTGGTGAGCTGGCGGGAGAGGAAGGGGGGTGTGCCTCGGCCCCCTCTCCTATCACCTTGCCCAGGGGGTGGCACCCCTCTTCTTCCTCCCCAGATCCTTCCAGGGCTCCAGGACCCATGCTAAGTGATGAGCTCCACCCCCTTTATGTTAGTTTACAAACGACCCATAGAGAAAGTAGAAAATACAGATCCTAACCATAGCAGACACATCCATAGGCCTTATCCCAGACCATGTGCTATTCTAACTGCTTTTCTTCTATAAACTCATTTAACGCTCACAACAACTCCACTTGTTTTACAGAAAGATTTCTAGTATCCAGGCAGCACATCACACGTAAAAGGCAGAGGGACGAGAGGGAGGCTGGAAGTGGGGGGAGGGGAGCAGCTCTGTCCTAGAGCGACTGTGAAAGACAAAACCGCAGCCTGACGTTGGAGATTCCAGCAGACAGGCTGGCAGGCTCAGTGTCTCGGAGGTTCCATGGTGGGGGGCTTCCTCCGCCCTGCCCCAGAGCACTCACTGCTCCCGCTGGCCCCCAGCCCAACTCGGCGAGCCTGTCGGGCTGCTCCTGGGATTCTGGATTCAACGCAGTGAGGTGGAACCGGAAAATGCCTGGCGCCCCAGCTGCATATCCTCTGATGGCTGGGGCAGCCAAGAGCAGTGCAAAGAGCACTGGATTAAGAGTCAGCAGGGTTAAGTCTCCCGCAGTGGTCAGGTGTGTGGGCTTTGCCATCAGATGACCCGGGTTCAAATGCTAGCTCTCAGCAGGCAAGTTCTCCAATATCTTCGACTGTAAAGTGTGAGTAATATAGTAACTACTGCATAAGGTTGCTGTGAAGTCCAAGAGAGGTACCATAAAGGACTGAGCACACTGCCTGGCATGGAATAAACACTCAGCAATGTTGTCCTTTATCATTAGTGGCACCAGCTGTCTGAATTGGGGAAAGTCACTCATCTTTTCCCAGCTTCAGACCCGAAACTGTTAAATGGGAGAAATTATATCTTCCTCCTTCCTCCTCCAGGGTTGATTTTGAGGGTCAGGCCAGATGATGTGCTTGAGGTGACGGGGTCGACCTGCTCTCTTTAACAGAGACTGTGGTTGGCTTTGAGTGGTGGGTGAGACTGACGGGGAGAAGGGCAGACCGTGGATCTCTCCGGGCCAGGCTGCTGATGGAGGGCCGGGTTTCTCCTCCACCTCGTCTCAGGGAAGGCATGCGGGTGGGTGTACCACCAACTGGACCGAGCAGGCGTCTAGTTTTCCCATCTAGGACTGACTCCACCTGCTATTCCGATCACTGGTGGGTTCTCTCAGAGCATGACCAGCAGTGGACACAGCCGGGATTGCAGAGAGGAAATGAAGGTTCCTTCTACCCTGCCTCAAAGAACAACCCGACTCCTACCTCAAGGACTCCTGGGGGTGCTAGGTTTACAAGCTGCCTGACTTAGGTGTCAGCCAGCCCCTGCTACTTGGGGCTGAATTCCTCCCTTTTCACACGTGTAACATGGAGTGTGGTGCAGTAGGTGTGACTGTGTGGACAGAGACATTCTGTCAAGGCCACTTCCCAGATAGGAAGAAACCCTATCTGGGTACCCTGCGATGGAGGCTCCCATCTTCAGGACAGGTGTGCCAGGGCAACCTGAACTGCAGTTGGCGGGCGTAAGGGGCTTAGCCAGCATCTGGACCTGACATGCCTGGGACCACAGGAATGGTCTGCTGTGGGGAGGCAAGTCTGCCTGGGGGTTTGGCCCGGAAGCCCTGAACATAGTGCAGTCGGCTGCCCTGCAAAAAACACAGGGTTTAGAATTCAAGGCCCTAGCAAGTCTGTACTCACTCTTCCTACCTTCCTGGGTGACCTTGAGCTGTGTGTCTCCTTGGGGGCTACACAATCCAGCTGAGAATGCCGGATGAGATCACAGGTTCTCATGTTGAAGTATAATCTGCTGGAAAGACTTTTTAAAATGCAGATTCTCAGGCCCCACGCTAGAGAGAGAATGAATTAGCAAGTATAGGGTAGGTCCAAGAAGCTACATTTTTAAAAGATTCCAGCTAGTGTGAAGACCAAGGTCTGGGAAAATCAGGACCGAATGATCTTCAAGACCCCATCCAGCCGTGCCGTTCTAGAGGTTTAATCTTGTTGGGGGTGAGGAATGATGATGTCTTCAGGGTAGACAGCTGCCCTCGGCTGGCGCTGGGTAGCCCAATCTGAACCCTTGGCCTGGCCAAGTAACTGCCTGCCCCCAGGAGTGGCTGGGACCTGGGCCCCAGACCTCGTGGCTTCCTTGGTCATAGAACAGCTGCTTTCCAGAGGGAAATCAAAGGCTTAAATGACCTGAGTTTGGGCATAGCCAAGGACAGTCCCTTGCAGATGGTGACCCAGGCCATGACACGGGTCTCAGTTTGCAAGGCCAGCTTAGTAGAGTGAGAAGAAGAAAGGGATTAAGAATCAGGCAATCTGGCCCCAGGCCTAGTAACTCACCATCTACATGGCCTTGGACAAATCCAAGGCTTGGACAAATCCTTGGCTTCTCTGGGCCCCAGTTTCCTCAATTATAAAAAAAGAGAAATGGCCCATATCTGAGTTTTCTTAACTGGGGTATACATTCAAATCATTTGGAGAACTTTCTCAAATAACATATTTGAGAAAGTTCTCAAATTCTACTGAACACCTGGCCTAAGTAGTATAAATACTTTTGAAACACTGTCTAGAGGATTTTGGTTCACATCCCCGGTTAAGAACCACCAGAGCAGCCATTCTTTAACAATTAAACTGATAGTAATACCTGCTCCGGAATTAGGGCATGCTGCTACCACAAGGGTATTCTAATGTCAAGGCCTTGTGCCTCAAAAATGTAGTTTGATTCCTTGTAGTAAAAACAGGAGGTGCCTTGATATACTTACCCCTGAGTGTCTGATCTTCCATGATTTGTATTACATTACTAATCCCCAGCTTATACCAGAAGTTATACGAAAATCACATTCTAATATGCTATATATTATATAGGTATATATTATAGGATATATTGCTATATCCTGTGATTTTAAGAAGTATTTTTTCCACACATTAACAGTTCTGAAATTGAGATGCATTTTACAGTTGATGGAGTCTCGCCGTTTAATTTGTAACATTTTTTCATTGTTGATATAAAAAAATAGTGGTGTGTCTTACCACTGATGGCACCTTAGATGAAATATGGTATATAGGGTATTTTTTATATGCCACGGTTAATATACTATGAAACGTACTTATTTTATTTTTTGCTTATCTCCTACGCTAGATGGAAGGTCCATGAGGGCAGGGATTGCCATCCGCTTTTTTTTTTTTTTAGCTGTACACAGGCCTCTCACTGTTGCGGCCTCTCACTGTTGCGGCCTCTTCCGTGGCGGAGCCCAGGCTCCGGACACGCAGGCTCAGCGGCCAAGGCTCACGGGCCCAGCCGCTCCGCGGCATGTGGGGATCCTCCTGGACCGGGGCACGAACCCGCATCCCCTGCATCGGCAGGCGGACCCTCAACCACGGCGCCACCAGGGAAGCCCTGTCTGCTTTTTTTGTTGTTGTCTACCCAGTGCCTAGAATAGTGTCTGGTCCACGGTATGCCTGTGATAATAGCTGCAGTATGGACAGACATTTCAATGGAACATAATAGCGGGTTTTATTCTAGCAAACAAGGATAGTGCACAGGGGAAGAGAAACAGAGAGAAATATCTGCATCTGGAACATCCAGGTGAAAAGGGACCAGAACCAGCCAGGGGCCAGGTGAACACTAACAAGTCATTCGGTCTAGAGGGAGGGGCAGTTCCACAAAAACCCAAGCCAAACAGAATGCTTTGTGCCAAGGTGGAGACAGATGCTCTAAGAGCACGTGGGAAGCAGCTACCACACGGAGCCACCTGGTGGGGTCAGGACTGAGAGAACAGGAGGAGTCTTCCATGAGATGGAAGGAGGCAGCAACGCACAGGACCTGAGACCAGGGAGCACTCCCCACACCCTCCCCGGGCACTAGGCAAGGAAGGCCTACGGTTACCTGTAAGTTCCGGTAGTGGACAGCACTGCGACAGTGGCTCATCTTTGCCATCTCCTCGCTCGTGTAGAACAGCCCACACAGTTTGCAATAAAAGCCGGTCCTGGGCACCACGAACTCTACCCCTGCAGAAGGATTGGAGGTGGACAGGTAGGCAATTAGGAAGGTAGGCAATTAGGACAGGTAGGCAATTAGGAAGGTGGAGGGAGGCCCCCGGGGTCCAGACAGCAGTCAGGTGGTAACAGGAGCAGTGCACTCCAGCCCTCGATTACTGTTGACTTTGGCTGGTTACCCAGTTTCTTCAGGCCTCAGTTTCCTCATTTAAAAAACAGGCACAAAGAAAATAGCATCAACTTCATTCACAGGCAGCTGTGAATGTGAGGGATGTACCCCCTGAAGTGTGATGGAGGGCTTAGCAATTATATGCTCTGCAACTGCCTTTGGGAAGTAGGTCCAGGCTCTACTACAATCAGCCTATTTCCAGGGAAAGGAGGAGGAAGGAGGTTTCTGACATTTCCCTGGGTGGATTTTGTTTCTCCACACTGTAGCCCTCTCTGAAGCTGTTGTGGCCAGGACTCTGGAAGAATGCTCTCTCTTTTTTTTTGTTTAATAAAGTGAATGTTTTTTTTTTTTAATTTATTTAACTAATTTATTTATTTTTGGCTGTGTTGGGCCTTCGTTGCTGCGCATGGGCTTTCTGTAGTTGCGGCGAGCGGGGGCTACACTTCGTTGTGGTGCACGGGCTTCTCATTGCGGTGGCTTCTCTTGTTGCGGAGCACGGGCTCTAGGCGCACGGGCTTCAGTAGTTGCAGCACGTGGGCTCAGTAGCTGTGGCTCGTGGGCTCTAGAGCGCAGGCTCAGTAGTTGTGGCGCACGGGCTTAGCTGCTCCATGGCATGTGGGATCTTTCTGGACCAGGGCTTGAACCCGTGTCCCCTGCATTGGCAGGTGGATTCTTAACCACTGTGCCACCAGGGAAGTGCAAAAATGCTCTCATTTTTGTTTGCTTATTTTAGAATTATGCTCATTAAAGAAAAATTTTAAAGATAAAAGGAAAAATCACCCAGAGTCATTCCAATCAAAATATTTTCTTCCACACTATCTACATAGAGAGCCTTTCTTTGGGGGAGGGGGACATTTTTAATCACACCCTAAGTGTAATCCTATCTCCTCCTTTTTTCATGTGATGATCTATCATAAACATTTTTCCATCTTTCTCCAGTCTTTACATCTGAACCATTAATTAGTAGCATTTTATTTATGATGCGTTAAATAAAAGTCCCAGGATTCTGGGAGGCGTTTTGATTCTGAGGAAGGGAAATGGTGGCCCAGACAAGTGACAGTGTCACAGCCCAGAGGATTCATCTTTGAAATGGGACGGTGGCTGCTCCAGCCTCCACCAAGGTGTTTGAGTGTCACAGTTCTCCGCTTGAAGACACAGACAGCAGACTGGAAAAAGCCCAGGTCTGAGAAGGCACAGACCAGAGGCTAAGAATCTGTGTAGCCTGGGGAGACCTGGCTGAACCCCTCCTGGGTCTCAGTTTCCTCAGGCACCTGATCGTGAAGCACCAGCTAAAGAACAGGGTGTGAGGGCCATGAAGAGCAGGACCCACTGCGGAACTAAAGGAAAGGGGCTAGCCACTCAGGACACCCAGATCCCGCCTTCAGACTGGGGCCGCTCCCTGTGTGCTGACACACTTCAGCTGGTGCTAGGTTTACAAGTTGCCTGGTGCTAGGTTTACACGTCACACTTTTGCTGCTGCCCATCTGGTTGGTTCTGCTGGGGGTGGGGGAAGGTTGGAGATCTGGCCCCAAGGGGTGGCAGGGAGAGCGGGGCTGGGAGCAGCACACCAGGGCCAGAGCAGCTTCTTGCAGAGAGGGGGACAGGCCAAGGCACTGCGTGTGACCACAACCCTGGGCCTTGCTTCACTTTCCTTCTCCTGCCTCCTGACAGACAGAGCTGAGTGCAAAGGAGATCCTGTCATAGAGGAGCAGCTTAGACTTGTAATTATAACTTTCTTTTTCCATTTCAAAAGAGCCACTTATCAGGGGCTTCCCTGGTGGCGCAGTGGTTGAGAATCTGCCTGCCAATGCAGGGGACACCGGTTTGAGCCCTGGTCTGGGAAGATCCCACATGCCGCAGAGCAACTGGGCCCGTGAGCCACAACTACTGAGCCTGCGCGCCTGGAGCCTGTGCCCCGCAACGAGAGGCCATGACAGTGAGAGGCCCACGCACCGCGATGAAGAGTGGCCCCTGCTCACTGCAACTAGAGAAAGCCCTCGCACAGAAACGAAGACCCAACAGAGCCATAAATGAAAGAAAGAAAGAAAGAAAGAAAGAAAGAAAGAAAGAAAGAAAGAAAGAAAGAAAGAAAAGGAAAGGAAAGGAAAGGAAGGAAGGAAGAAAGAAAAGGAAAGAAGGAAGGGAGGGAGGGAGGGAGGGAGGAAGGAAGGACGGAAGGAAGGAAGGACGGAAGAGCGAGCCACTTATCAGTGTGGAGGGAGAGGCCTGGAGGGAGGAGGGAGCCTGGGAGGCCTGCCTGCGTCCTGCCTTGACTGATGGCTCCTCTGTGGTCTGGGGCCTGGGCGGCCTCAGCTGGTTCTAACTGCCACATAGCAAGCCCGCTGCTGTGCCATCAGCAGTCTCCAGTGGTCCCCGGGGGTAGGCTCAGCTGCCCAAGGGGAGGCCGAGTGTCCTTCCCCTCCCCACTGTCCTCCCACCCTCACTGCAAAGGATGGGAAAGCGCTGGCTTTGCCTGTATGTGGCCAGCCCACCCCTCCACCTCCCCCGGGCCCTGGCTCCTGGCTGTGGCTGGCAAACGAGCATTAAGCAAGGCCTGCCTTTGTCCTCTGTTCCTGCAAAATACTTCTCCCCTTTGCTGCTGCTCTATGGGGAGCAGAGGCCCACACAAGACAAGAGAAGGGCAACCAGAAAAGGAGAAGCACCACCCGAGGCCACGTGGAGCAGACGCAGGCCTGTGATCAGAGCCTCTCCCTGTGTCCTGTCCCAGACCCTGCAGGATCGGCCAATTGGGTAAAACCAGGAAAGAAGCCTTGAGGTTTCCACTGCACACCCTGCTGGGGCCTCCAGAATCTTCCAGGTTTCCCAAGAGGCCTTCTAGTCCCTGTCCTTGGCCCCCCAAAAGGGGTGCAGCTGCCTCAGAAGCCACCACAGAGTGTGAAGCAGGGTCTGAGCTGTGCCCCTTTCGACCCCAGCGGCACAGCTACCATCTGTAGTGAGATTTCACTTGAACAAAGGCTTCCACTGGGGAAAACAAAACAAAACAAAAAAGCTCAGAAGCCACAGTATACTGGAGAGAAAATGGAATATGGAATTTCGAGTCAGACAGACCTAGCTCTTTGACTCACATTGTGTGATCTCAGGTATGTTATTTAACCTCTTTGAGATCAGTTTCTTCATCTATGAAACAGGACTAATAATACCACAAATGGTGTTATGGGGAAGCACCTATCATTTTGCCTGGTGCTCAAAAAATATTAGTTTCCATGGGGGCTTCCCTGGTGGTGCAGTGGTTGGGAGTTCACCTGCCAATGCAAGGGACACAGGTTTAATCCCTGGTCCAGGAAGATCCCATATGCCACGGAGCAACTAAGCCCACGTGCCACAACTACTGAGCCTGCGCTCTAGAGCCTGTGAGCCACAACTACTGAGCCCACGTGCTGCAACTACTGAAGCCCGTGTGCCTAAAGCCCATGCCCTGCAACAAGAGAAGCCACTGTAGTGAGAAGCCCACGTGCCGCAACAAAGGGTAGCCCCCTCTCGTCGCCACTAGAGAAAGCCCATGTGCAGTAACGAAGACCCAATGCGGCCAAAAATAAATAAATAAAAATAAAATTTCAAAAAAGCATTAAAAGAATATTAGTTTCCAGACACGTGTTAAACCTTTCTGCACAGAGGCCAGAAGGCCCTCCAGCCTTTCACCAGAGCTGCCTGGAGAACCCAGACTCCACGGCTGCCAGCAACTCTCCTCCCTGCCTCCACTAGCCTCTGGGACTCGCTGGGCAGGTGGTCAGAGACAGCTCTGAGGAAGGAGAAGCTGGGGCAGGATCCCCAAACGCCTGGGAACTCACCCTTGAGTAACCGGCGGTTGCATGGGCACTAGGATAACAACACTGCCTTGGGACGCCTCTGGAATGTGAGGGCTAGGGGAAGCAGCAGCATCAAGAAAAAATGCCACAGCCCCAGTGAGTTCTGGAGCAACCTGGTCCAGAGGTTTTTAAAGCTACATCTGCCTTCTAATAATAGCTCCTGGCACTGGTAATTACAACTCTGTAATCCCAGCAAAGCCTGGGATGGGTGGCGGGGGAGCTTGCATTTTGCAGGCAATGCCCTTTGGTTCTGGGAAGAGCAGGCCTTGGCAGGCTCACACTGGCTGGGGTCACCCAGAGCTGGCCTGAAACACATAGGCTGCCCTTCCCCACGCCCATGCCCAGTCCAGCCCCCAAGCAGCAGGACTCTGCCCCCCTCTCCTCCTCATTCTGCCTCTCTGTTCTCCACAGGGACCAAGCCTGAGTTGTTCCCTCACCCCCAGAAGTCTCTCTGCTAGGAAAAGACCATGGAGGGTGAAGGGTTATGTAGCCCCAGTGAGAGGAAGCATAGTAGGTCTCAATAACTATTTCATAAATGAATAACAATAGACAACCTGTATTAAGTACTTTCTACTGGAAGCCACTGAGACCTTACCAGTACTCATTCAAATAATCCTCAAAATAATCCTACATGGTAGGCATCTATTACCAGCCCTTATTTAGAGATGAAGAAAGCCAAGGAGAGAGGTTAAATAAGCAGCATTTTGTCCTGCAGCCAGCTGGGATTTGAACCCAGGGAGTCAGATTCCACAGTCTGTGCTCTTAACCACTGCACCCAATTGCCTTTCCTCCACTGTGCTGCCTGAACTGTAGGAACAAGAGGGTCTCCAGTTAGGAATCCTCAGTCCTGACATGAGCTTACTGTGTGATCTTAGGTACAAAAGTCTCTGGGCTTCAGTTTCCTCACCTGTCAAACGCAGAAAATAGTACCATACGCCCCCTACTGAGATGGATGAGACAATAGGTCTCAAAGCTAATCAGAGGGGAGACCTTCAAGATGGGGGAGAAATAAGACGTGGAGATCACCTTCCTCCCCACAAATACATCTACATGTGGAACAACTCCTATAGAACACCTACTGAACGCTGGCAGAAGACTTCAGACTTCCCAAAAGGGAAAAGACACCTGAGGGCAGCCTACATGCAGAGGCAGGGCCAAACCAAAGCTGAACACCAGGTGCTGTGCAAACAAAGAAGAGAAAGGGAAATTTCCTGGTGCAGCCTCAGGAGCAGTGGCTTAAATCCCCACAATCAACTTGATGAAACCCGCATCTGCGGAATACCTGAATGGACAACAAATGTTCGCAAAATTGAGGCGGTGGACTTTGGGAGCAACTGTACACTTGGGGTGTGCTTTCTGTGTCTGATTTGTTTCTGGTTTTTATGTTCATCTTAGTTTAGTTTTTAGTGCTTGTCATCATTGGTGGATTTGTTTATTGGTTTGGTTGCTCTCTTCTTTTTTTTTTTTTTTTTTTTTTTT
>RJWK010009028.1:0-46340 GCA_004363435.1 Platanista minor | reverse complement strand
GCTGAGCCTGCGCGTCCGGAGCCTGTGCTCCGCAACGGGAGAGGCCACAACAGGGAGAGGCCCGCGTACCGCCAAAAAAAAAAAAAAAAAAAAAAAAAAAAAAAAAAAAAAAAGAGGTGGAAGAACTCAAGTGTCCACGGGTGACGGATAAACGAGATATTGTCCGTCCATACAGTGGAGTGTTGTTCAGCTTTGAAAAAAAGGGAAGGAGATTCTGACACAGGCCAAAACATGGATGAACCCTGAGGACATGATGCTCAGTGAAATAAGCCAGTCACAAAAGATGAATTCTGTGTAATTCCACTTACATGAGGTACCCAGAGTCATCAGATTCATAGAGGTAGAAAGTAGAGTTGTGGTTGCCAGGGGCTGGGGAGGGGGCAATGGGGAGTTGTGTTTAACGGGGACAGAGTTTCACCTTTGCAAGATGGAAAACATTCTGGAGATGGATGGTGGTGACCGTTGCACAGCAGTGTGAAGGTGCTTAAGGCCACTGAACCACTGAAAAGTGGTCAAGAGAGGAAATTTTGTTATGTGTATTTTATCACAATTAAAAAAATAAGTCTTAAAAAAAAATCATGCAAGCTGGAGGTGGCATTCTGGAAGCACATCCTTAGCAGATGGGAGTTAGTGCAATGAAACACAAGCTATGCATCAAAAAAAATGTAGGGCTCAAGTCCACGAACAAACGTTTAATTGTGCATGTTTGGTATCTGCTGGTATGTAGTAAAAGGAATCATATTTGTTCCTTCCTTAAGTTAGCAGGCTGCGGGGAAAGTCAGTCCTTCCACGACCTGCACGGGGTTGGAGGTGGAGGGAGGGCTACCAGGTGAGGGAAAGGAAGGTGAGAAGCTGCAAGTGTAGAGTAATCGTGTTTATAACATTAATAACGGCGACACCAACAGGTAGCCCTTAATGACTTTTTGCGCTAAACATCTTGAAATCATCATTTTATTCAATATTCATAGTAACCCATGAAGTAAGAATTATTCCAGTTTTCCCAGCAAAAAAACCTGAGGCTTAGGAGGTCAGAGAGAAGGAAGCAGCCCTATATTTGCTGTTCCTGCAAACAGGCCTCTTCACCCTGCAGGGGACCTGGAGTTGTTATTTCTTTTTTTTCTTTTTTTAATATGGGTTTTCTTTTTTAATGTAAATTTATTATGATTATTTTTAAAATTTATTTATTTATCTTTGGCTGCGTTGGGTCTTCGTTGCTGCGCGCGGGCTTTCTCTAGTTGTGGCGAGCGGGGGCTACTCTTCGTTGTGGTGCACGGGCTTCTCACTGCGGTGGCTTCTCTCGTTGTGGAGCACGGGCTCTAGGTGCGCGGGCTTCAGTAGTTGTGGCACGTGGGCTCAGTAGTTGTGGCTCGCGGGCTCAGTAGTTGTGGCATGCGGGCTCTAGAGTGCAGGCTCAGTAGTTGTGGCTTGTGGGCTCAGTAGTTGTGGTGCACGGGCTTAGTTGCTCCGCAGCACGTGGGATCTTCCCGGACCAGGGCTCAACCCCGTGTCCCCTGCACCGACAGGCGGATTCTTAACCACTGCGCCACCAGGGAAGTCCTGGAGTTGTTATTTCTGAGAAATTTTTTTACCATTTTCCAATTAAAGAGGACAGAAGGGGTTGTTCTCCCCCAGATTCGGTTTGAAAGATCCCATGGAGGAAGGGCCTGGCTTGGGTCACATGTCCTGTCCTGAAGAAATGACTATGGTCAGAGGAGGCATAGTGATATGAGGCCCTGTGAGAGATGGGGTCCTAAGAACACCCTTCTCTTGTTCTTGACTTTAAGGGAGAGGCAGCTGGCACTTCAGCAATGGCCACAAAAAGAAAGACTTGAAACATATTTTAAAAGACCAGAACAAATGGAGAAAAAAATGAAGTTGACGGGAAGAAAATACCAATACTGTAAATGTAGTATTGTAAAGATGTCAGTTCTCTCTGAGTGAGCTCAATGCAGTGCCAGTCAAAATCCCAGCAGTCTTTTTCAAGGAACTGAGCAAGCTGCATCTAAAATTTTACGTAGGAGTAAAGAACCAAGAATAGGCATAGAATTCCTGAAGAAGAAGAAAACGGAGGAACTTTCAGATCAAATATAAAGTCTCATTATATAGCTATTACTGTAGGAACAAAAATTAAATCGCATTTGTATCTGATACCACGCACAAAGATCACTTCTGACAAGGAAAGACTTAAAACATGAGAGGCAAAACCTAAATAAATGAATGGATCACCGTAACATAGGCATAAGGAAGAATTCCTTCCAAAAGTTCCCCAAAGTACTAATTATAAATGAAAAGACTGGTAAGTGCAACTACATTAAAATTAAGACCTCCATTCATCAAAAGACAACATAAAGGAAATTTATATGAAATTCACAGTGGCATCCTGGGCTCAGCTCTTGAAATGGCAAAAGGACATTGCTGGGAAGAGTGGTGAAATCTGAATGAAGCCTAGAGTTTAGTTTATAGTAACATATACCGATGTTGGTTTCTTCGTTGTGACGGATGCTCCTTGGTAATGTTCCCCAATTAGGGGAAATTGGGTGAGGAGTAGGTGGTAATTCCTCTGCAAGTCTTCTTCAAATCTAAATTATTTTAAAATAAAAAGTGTATTCACAACCTGGGATTCGATGTTTATGATATATGTAATCAATAAAAAAGTAATTTTAAAGAACCACAAAAAAATCAATAAAAGTCATACCACCCAACAATAAAATGGGCAAAAGTCAAGAAAAGATGTTTTTCAGAAGAGGAAAAGTAAACAGTAAATAAACTTAAGGCAAGATGACAATCTCATATTTAAAAAAAATTTTTTTTTTATTGGGGTATAGTCGTTCTACAATGTTGTGTTAGTTTCTACTGCACAGCGAAGTGAAGTTCCCTGTGCTACACAGCAGGTTCTTATTAATTATGTATTTTATACGTATTAGTGTATATAGGTCAATCCCAATCTCCCAAGTCATACCCCCACTTCCCCCCCTTGGTGTCCATACGTTTATTCTCTACATCTGTGTCTCTATTTCTGTCTTGCAAACTGGTTCATCTGTACCATTTTTCTAGATTCCACATATATGCATTAATATATGATATTTGTTTTTCTCTTTCTGACTTACTTCACTGTGTATGACAGTCTCTAGGTCCATCCACATCTCTACAAATGACCCAATTTCGTTCCTTTTTATGGTTGAGTAATATTCCATTGTGTATATGTGCCACACCTGACAATCTCATCTTAATAAGCAGACAACTGTCAATTAATGCTACAGTGCCATCTCATCTCAGCAGTCCTCTTATAAACTGCTGGTGGGAATGTAAAATGGTACAGCCACTCAGCGAGTAAGCTGGAGGCCCAGCAATTCCTTTTCTAAGTACATGCCCTAGAGTCGCTCTTGCTTTTGTACTTGGACACCAAGAGGCAACTGAAAGAGTGTTCACAGCAGCATTACTCATAATAGACAAAAACTAGAAAGAACCAAAAATGTCCATCGATAGGAGAATGAACATTTTTGGATTATTATTATTTTGGATTATTATTATTATTATTTTGGAATATTATTATAATATTCCACCCAGTGGAATATTATACAGCAGCGAAAATGGATGACTGTCAACAATATGCAAAAATAAGGATGAACTTTAGAAACAATGTCGAATCAAAAAAGTCTCAGATGAGACAACATATGGTATAATATTTTATGAAGTTCAAAATCAAGCAAAATTAAACTTCATATTAGAAAACTGTAGGATGGTGGTTACTCCAGGGTTGAGGATGAGAGAGGGGCATGGGATCAGGGAGGGACACTCAAGTGCTTTTAGTGACCGTGGTGACATTCTGGTTTTCAGGTCAGGTAGGTTCACAATGTTCATTTATTATTTTTTGTCTCATGTTATCATATGCATTATTTTGTATCTATTAAATGTTACCAGATTGTTTCAAATTTAAAAATAGGTTAAAAAAAACAAGCAACAGACAGAGCAAGCATGTTGCCAAAATTCATGATGACAGGGCTTTTTTTTTAAACTCTGGTGTTTCTAAAGGAAAATAGAATCTTTGGAAGGCTTTGGGAGACTATGGAATATCCACGTCTTCTCAGCTGGAACTGATGCCAAGAATGTAGAAAAGACGGCTGATCTTAGTGTGTCTAGAGGACAGGGTGGGTGGATGCACATGAAAATGCTATTCAGCCTCCCAACAAGCCTTCACTAAGAATGGTGAGTGCCCTGAGGATGCCAAGTGGGGAGGGACAGAGCTCTGCACTCAAGGGGCTCGTAGGGTGGAGAGAACACTGCTTCACTAGGGAAATATCCAACAGAGCCAGAGATGATCTTTTTGGAACACAGGCAGATGATGTCGTGACCTTTGCTTACCCCTCAGGGCCTTCTCTCGGCCCTGGGATCAAGCTCCCTTCTCTGGTCCCAGTCCCCTTTGGTCTTGGGCAGCTTGGCCACTGTCCCTCCATTCCTCATGCGACTCTCATACGGAAATTCTTTGGTTCCTGGAACCTACGGGAGCTCTCCTCTCAGTGGGCTTTTTCACACTTGGTCTGGAATGTCTCCCCACCACGTGCTGAGTCCTAATTATTGACTTAGTCTCCTTTGCAAAGGAGCACTCCGGGGACCCTGGGCTGCATTAACTTCTGGCTGCACGCGTCTGTGGCATACTGTACCCCCATCAACTCTAGGGTGACAGTTTCCATCCTGTCCCCCATGAGATCCCCAGCAGGCCCCGGAGCACAGCAGGGGCCTGATCAGTGTTTGCTGGATTAACTGCAGGTATGTCTTTTAAAAAATAAATTTATTTATTTATTTATTTTTGGCTACACTGGGTCTTCGTTGCTGTGCACGGGCTTTCTCTATTTGCAGCGAGCGGGGGCTGCTCTTCGTTGTGGTGCACGTGCTCTCATTGCGGTGGCTTCTCATTGTGGAGCGTGGGCTCTAGGGTCGTGAGCTTCAGTAGTTGCAGCATACGGGCTCAGTAGCTGTGGCACACGGGCTCAGTAGTTGTGGCTTGCAGCTCTAGAGCACAGCCTCGGTAGTTGTGGCACACGGGCTTAGTTGCTTCGCAGCATGTGGGATCTTCCCAGACCAGGGCTCGAATCCATGTTCCCTGCACTGGCAGGCAGATTCTTAACCACTGCACCACCAGGGAAGTCCCACAGATATGTCTTAAGAGTTTCATGCAGTTACAGAGGAGGGAGCGATAACTTGTACTTGGAGGGAAGAGGTGAAGAAGGGCTTCCCGGAGGAGGTGGCATGGGATATGAGGACATGTCCGTGACTTGCATCAGCTTCCACTTACCAGCGTGCTTTGCCCGAATTGCAGGTTGTCCTCAATGGGTGGGCTGTGTGTCCCTGTGGTTGCCACAATTTCTTTGTCCATTCATCCATCAATGGACACTTAATTGGTTGCACCAATTTATAGTCCCACCAGCAGTTCACAAGGGTTCCTTTTCTCCACATCTTCACCGACACTGATTTCTTGTCTTTTTGGTATTAGCCATTCTGATAGGTGGGAGGGACTGTCGCTTTGTGATTTGGATTTGCATTTTCCTAATGATTAGGGATCTTGGGCATATTTTCATGTACCCGTTGGTCATCTGTAAGGAGGGCTATTCTTATTAAAGCATCGGCACTGTACCAAATGCCCACTACAGTCAGACCTCGGGGAAATTCATAACCCCTCCCACTAATTTCTTCAGAATCTTCTACTGTGTTCTAGGTGTACTGTTTCTGTGTCACTCATCCTCTTCCTAGTGTCACATGGGCGAGTGACATTTGGGGTGAATGCATGTGAAAAGACACAAGGAAGGTGGCTCATATGACCGAGCCTCTTGAGGAGAGGAGGGGAGAGTTTTCTCCTCTTACGCCTCTGTCTCAACATTACTTACATCCTTTTACTCTTTATCCCTCTTAGCTTTCTTTTAACCACCAGTGCCTTGTCTAACCTAATTTTGAAATTTCTCCCTTATGCCCAGACCCTATAAAGATAAAATCCCCCCGAAAAGTGAGCAATGTGGATTTGGTGGAGAAGTCAAAAGTGAAATCCTCAACCACAGTGTTCCTAAAGCCCCCCTCCCAGCTGGGAGACAGACCCAGGGGCTTGGGAGCAGGGGTGGGAGTGACAGCTGATGGGGGAGAGGGTGGAGACACCCTCATCACGAACCTGTAAGTTCCATTCCGGTGTCTCTTAAGGGGTTGGGCCTCGTGGCTGGCAGGCCACGGAGGTACAAAGTCAAGTTACTTGACTTAATTCTACATCTGTCAAATGGGAAAGATAATACTTACTTGCAGGGTTCCCTTTGCTCTGGGTCAGTAGACTGAATTCCACTTTTATGTCTGTTCCTTTCCAGCTTAGGGCCTGTAGAGAATTCAACCCCACTGAACTTGTGTTTCCTCACTGTCAAATGACCATGTGCAAGGTGATTTACCTGCATCGTCTGTCAGAGTAACATGCAGACTGAGGCATGGTTAATCACTTGTTAAATAGTTGAGTTTTTATTTTGGAGAAACACCGACTGCACAGAGCATATATGAGAAAGGTTTGCACTGCATGAATTATTTTCCCATTTGAAACCCAGAATCTCGCTCAGATGGCTTCCCAGCCCACATTGTACTGAAGTACCCTGTTTGTTCCATTAACTATTCACAGAGTCAACTGGGGAACCGCTGTTATTAATTTCAATGGAAAGCTAAAATGCAGTTCATTTTCTATAATTGCAGGCCCACGGTCTAAAGAGCCAGCAAAAGCTTTTAATCTGAGGCATTTTTAGAGGAGTATGATCAGAATTACATTGAACATCTTTTGAAGGTACATAATTATGAAAACCTCAATGACACTGACATTCAAAGAGCCCAAACCATAGATGCAGGGAACTTGCATGCGGGGAACAAGGCAAATTGCCGTCTTAGTTACTCGTGATGGAGAAACGCCCACGGGGAAGGTCGGCAGTGTTTGCCCACCTTGCTTTTCTATTTTACTCCAAAGACGTGAGCTCTTCATACCGCATGGGAGGGGGATATGGCGCTCTCGTCCGAAATGTAAGATTTCTGTAGCCCCAGAGAGCCTGCCCCCGGGGCTGCAGCCTCCCTCGCACCCCTTCCGCGGGGCGGGGGCTCGGGCCCGGGGCGCGCGAGGGCGGGAGGGCGCTCCGCGCGGCCACCAGAGGGCGCCAGAGCGTGTCTGCGGGAGCGGCCGCCCAGCTGCCGGTCCCTCCACGGCTTCCTGCGTCCAGACTACTCCTGGGTCGCAGGTGTCTGGGCAGGGCTGTCATCCGTTGGTCGCGACTCCATGAGGACAGAGCTTCCCCTCCCCTTCCCCTTAGGAGGAAGGACACTAAGAAGGCAGGGAAGTGCCCGCAGCAGTCACCTCACCCCCACGACTCCCATGGGGGCCTGGAGGTGGGGAGAAGCCGTGTGCGTGAGAGACGTCGGCTTTCGTTCAAAACTGAAGTTCGATTTACAAACACACCCTCCAGGCGAGCTCCGCAGCAAGGGGGCCGCAGAGATAACGAGGCGGGGCCCCCGCGCCCACTCAGCCCTCCCTCCGGATGGGGTGACGCACGTGCCGTGGGCGCCCAGGCCCGCGAATCGTCCGCTCCGTCCCGCGCGGTCGGGAGGGGTCACTGAGCCCTGAACCGGCTGCGGCCCAGGGTGGAGAGGCAGAGGGACCAGCAGGGGCAAACGCGGGAGGGGCAGGGACGAGTCCCAGGCGGAGCTGGGGTGGGCTGGGCGTCAAGACCCACAGGCGGCTCGGGGCCCCCAGGGGATGGGTCCCCGGTAACCTAAGTCAGGCCGGGGAAGCTGGACTTTATTCAGTGGCCTGAGGAACCAGCAGCGGTGTTCGAGCTGGGAGGCGATTGACCGGGTCCAGCCTGGCCTTGGCTGTCACCATGGCTGGATGGGTAGGAGGGGGCAGTTTGCCACCGTGCAGCCCGGGAGGTGGGAAGAGACACCCCCAGCGGGCGCTCAGCGGAAAATGTTTTGCAGGTTGCGATGCTGCGTTTCTGCAGTTCTCCAGATCTCTTACTGAATTTCAGTGTCAAGTTCTTAACGCGTGCGTCTCGGAGTCCTGAAGTACACGTGCGGCTTTTTGCCAAGACATGTAACATCAGCCCCAGGAGGAGGAGTGAAAAGGCCTCCAAGGGCCTTCTCCTGTTCGGAAATTAAAACGGAAGAGTTTGAAAGCAAAGAGCTCAGATACAGGGCGTGGGCTGAACTCAGCTGGTTTGACACTGTGAACCAAGACCGCCCATCTTTTTCAAAGTCACGGGTAAGCGTAAATCAGAACATAGATTTAGCTTAGTTTGCAACCTTGCAGCGTGCCTACTCGGTAGAGCTTTTAACTCCTGGCCTCTCCGAGGTCCGGCAGAATACGATAATGTTTTAACATTTCTTCTGACTTAGCTCCTTACCCTGTGAACGTCCCACAGTGCCTCATCCTCACGTTTGTTGAATGAATGGTGACCACCCCGAAGCACTCCTCATGGGGAAGGCGGATGTAAAGAGGTGGAGAGCAATTCTTCCTCCTAGTTTCAAGATGCTAATACCACGCACTGAGGTAGAGTCTGTAGCAGGTGGTGGGAAGGGACAGGGGGGCTTCTGGATTCTGGTGCGTATTTTTCCATTTGCCACTTTTGTGCAAACAAGTAAGCCACTTACCCTCAGTTTTCTTCACTTATCAAATGGGAATAATCTATACTGAACAGACCTCCTAAGGTTATTATGAGAATCAGAAGGAAAATTTGTAGTGAACACACAAAGTGAGAGTAGAGCTACTGATTGTATGGAATGTTGTGGACAGATGTGCGGGGTTATGATGTTAGTCATCGGTCGGTTGCCCTTGAACATGTGGGAAGACAAAAACTAGCGAATTTGCCTAGAAATGATGCCCAAATAGGTAAGCAAAAATAAATTAATCACACTCTTGTGTTCCTCGTACGGGTTCATTGTACTGATTTCAAACCACAGGGGTCTGGCCAACGACAGCTTTTTTTTTCCCACCTTCAAACTTTTCTGTTGTTTGGTTTCTGCTTTTGTGCTATTTTTATTATGGAAAATTTCAAACATCCCCTTACTCCCTTCTATTCCCTCGTTCCCATTTGTTCGCTGGAGGATCCCAGACGTTGTCCTTTCATCCACGAATGCTTGCATGTCTGCCAAACACCTTGCAAGAGCAGCTCTCTCGGCGGCCTCCATCCGCTTCCTCACCCTCGGCACCGCTCTGCGCAGCCCCACCCCGCCATGGAGCCTGTTTTCTTAATAATCACCGAGGACGTCATCCAGAGACCATTTCACAATCTCATCCTCAGCTTCCGACACTGTTGAATGGAGACCGCTGAGCCAGGCACTGTCAGGTATGGCGGCTGATCCCCAGACCTGAAGGAGCTCACAGCTGTGGGGGCTCAGCCCGAGGAGGAGCCTGCGGTCAGAGGGCGCCTGAGGGGCGCACAAGCCCAGCCGAGGGGCGGACGGCGCTGCCGTGGGGGAGTCGGCACTAGCGCGAGCAGTGCTGGGAGGCTGGCTGCAGCCGGCTCTGGGGCAGGGCTGGAAGGGTCAGCAGGGTTTGAGGCTGGTCTGGGCGCTCCTGGAGGGATCGGCGTGAGCAGAGAGCCTGGCTGTGGGAAAGCTCAGCGCCACGTCTGGGGAAGGGGACGCCCGTCTGAGACGAAGGTGCGTGAGAGAACCTGCCGATCGGTGCACTGTGTTTAGGAAACGTGCACAATGCTGAGCGTCAACAAAAGCTTGAGTTCAGAGGAACCTCTAAAGTAGACAACTCACTTGAAGCGCGATTTCTTTCTTTTTTTTGCGGTACGCGGGCCTCTTACTGTTGTGGCCTCTCCCGTTGAGGAGCACAGGCTCCGGACGCGCAGGCTCAGCGGCCATGGCTCACGGGCCCAGCCGCTCTGCGGCATGTGGGATCTTCCCGGACCGGGGCACGAACCCGCGTCCCCTGCATCGGCAGGCGGACTCTCAACCACTGCGCCACCAGGGAAGCCCGAAACGCGATTTCTTGATATTTCCCGGGGGTGAGTTGGGGAGCCGGCATCTCTTGGTTTCTGCACGTAACTGCAGCCGTCAGCTCTGCACAAATGTGTCAGCCACCTTATACGCACCATCTCTAGAGCTGGCAGCCCTCTAGCGAGGTAAGCAGTATTCTTCTCCTTTTACAGGTGAGAGGGTGAGGTCCGAGGTTAAATGGACTGCCCCTGGTCTTCTAGGCCACTTCTAGGTCAGTGGCCGCAGCAGATCCAGGCCTGTCTGCTTCCATCCCCTGTGCGGAGCAGCTGGCCTCCCTCTAGATTAGTGTCGTGTGGGTACCAGCCTCTCTTGGCACTCCTGTTACAGAGCCCGAGAAAAGGAGTAGGGGTCCAGCAAGCGTGCCAGGAGCCTGGAGCCCACCATATTGGCACCGTCGTCCTAGAGTGAGGTCACCAGTGAATGGGATGGAAGCTTCTGGTAGTTGGTAAACAGTCGACACCCACACACAGTCTGACCTGCAACAGCGACCCTGTGTCCTGCCTCTTGTGCCTCCTTAGAGAGGCCTTCCCTGACCGTCTCTCCCACCCCGTTCACTGCATCACATGTTCGCCACGTACCTGGCTTTATTTTCTTCATAGCATTTATCGCCATCTCAAATTATGTTATTTCTTCATTTGTTTATTATTCCCCTCTGTAGAATGTAAGCTCAGGAGGTAGCTTCGTCTTGGTAACTGATGGATTCTGAGTAAATACCTGGCACGCAGTAGATGCTCAATATTTGCTGGCTGAAGACGAATCAGTAAGTGTTTTGCCTGTTGTACCTGCCTAAGTCATTTAGATATTAAAAGTAACAAATGAAGAGACTCCCCCTCCCCCTGCCCAGATATCCACACTGTAGCTGTGAAGAGGGACAGGGACAAACTCTACTGCAAAAGCAAATCACTCACACTTAGAAATGAAGTAGTGAGGTCCCTGTCATGGGAGCATTCAAGCAGGAGTTAGATGACCATTTTATAGAAGTGGTTCCCATACCAGGAACATGGATAAGGACCTTCCAATTCTAAGGTTCTATGATTTGGGGTCAGTGAGGGGGAAAGACTTTAGTATATAGGGTGTGGGGACGTGGTAGACACAAGGACACCATAGCTTTTCGAACGGCTATGGATGAGAGTGAAACCGCGGGTAACCGTTAGTTAGATGCATTTCACCTGTAACCTGCCTTCACCAATCAAGGTCGTTTGAATTGTTACAAAGGACCGGCGTGTCCTCCATGCGGCATGGAGCCTAAACAAGATGTTTTCTAGGATCTTGGAGTCAGCTGTGGCTAATTCACGCGGAGCCTGTTAAGACTGGATAGGACCACCGACCCTCCAAGGGGGCGTGCGTGAGGGTTACAGGCCCCGAGGCTGTTGGAAGTGAGAGGTCCCAAAGCCCCGCCCCGAGCTCGTGCCGCGGGCCTCCGGCTTGGAGCGCCGAGGCCCGCAGTCTAGTTACGCCTGCGCAGAACCGCGACGACGCACCTTCTCCCAATCCCCTTTCCCCGCCCCCCACGCCCATCCCGCGCCCGGGGCGCCTGCGTCTTCGTCCCTCATCCCCCAAGTACCCTGCCCCTCGCCTTCCCGCGAACGGGTCAGGGGCTCGTGCCGCAGTTTCTGCGCTTGGCTGGCTTGCGAGTAAACCGTGTCTCTGCTGCAGACGTTGGCGTCCCACGTGTTGTGGCTCCTGACGCGGCGGGCAGATGGACCTGGTTCCTTCCGTAACAAGGTGAGACAAGAACTCCTTTTCCTCAGGCATTTACTAGTTATCCGCAGGACAAGCTTTGCTGCCCTGAGCACCCACCACTGTCGGCAGGCGGGGGCCCCAGGAGCAGGAGACCAGCCCAGGCCCGGGGAGGGCGTGCATCTGCACAGACCACCCTGGGAGAGGCAGGGGTGTGCGACTCAACACGTCCCATGACCTCAGACACTCTTGCATTGATTGGTTCTGAGTCGTGGGCGACAGAGGACTTTTTCATAGAATCTAGGCAAAGTAAAGGAAAACTTTGTTTTTAACAGCTGCCTTCACCCCCAGAACGTCCCCCTTGGATAATCGTCACTTCTCTTCCATCAGAGTCTAAGCGGTAGATCTTTCCAGATCTCTCTAAAAGTAGTGGTAGGTCTGCGGGCGGTCCAAGGAAGGGTGGTAGTTGGATTCACCCTTAAACAGAAATTTCTCGAGGAAGCAGGTGAGAACTGGTAGAAGTTCATAAAGAACTGGTAGAAGTTCATAAAAGCATGACTTGCAGGTGAGCAAGTGAACAGAGCCGGTAGGAGTCTCTGTGTTCGCAGGCGGTGCGGGGGCTGCAGCCGCCCTCCCGAGTGGGACGCCTGCTCTGGGCTGCGGGCAGGTGGCCGCAGGGTCCCCACGGGCTGGTCGCCTGCACCTTTGCTGGTGAAGATTCCGCGTCTCTTAACTTGGCACTTTACAGACAGTGGGCGCGGGGTGTCGGTACATCACTTCTAGAGAGCTTCCGTGTTGCCATAGAAACCAGTTGGCTTAGATTTACACTAAAATGGCAAAAGAGCTTTCTAATAAGGACGCCGAGGAGTTGAAACCTCCCCTTCAGCAGGCAGAGAGACTGAAAAGGCTCACTTTCTGAATTCCCAGCCCCTAACTGGGCAGCAGGTCACCAGGCCGCTGGAATCTATACTGGTTCATTTATCCCCAAGTGTGGACAAACGCAGGGGAGTCTGGGTTATGACAGACGAAGTCAGGTGTTATAAAGCAGTGATCCAGAGCCCATCTGTGTCTTGTGCACACAGTAGGTGCTGGATAAGTTTTTGTTTAAATGACCACATGGTAAAGAAACACGTCAGTCACTTGAACGTGCTTTGGGTATTTAAAGGCAACTGAAACTATACATCAGCATGCAGCCTCAACACCCCACTCTCCGATTATTTAATACCTTGACTTCACTTGGCACTTTAAGAGTATCTTATTTCGGCTGTTAGCTTTAATACTGCAAGTCAGTTAAATCTGAACGAATGGGGAGGGACTTCCCTGGCAGTCCAGTGGTTAGGACTCTGCGCTTCCCCTGTAGGGAGCAGGGAGGGGTTCGATCCCTGGCTGGGGAACCAAGATCCCACATGCCCTGTGGTGCAGCCAAAAACAAACAAAACAACGAATGGGGTTTTTACTCTACGGTCCGACGAGACCTTCAGGCATGATGAACGGGTGAGGTAACCTTAGAAGCTATCCAGGTTGGTTAACTTCACATTTAACTTTAACCATCCATTTATCTGACTAAAGTCTCAAGTGTTTGAGCAGTAAAGCAGCAGCCCACTTTAATACGCAAAAGAGTGTAAATCAGGAAGTTGTAGCAATAGAATTGAGACGCTGTGGTTTTGTAGGGAGAAAAGTGCAACAGCTGTGAGGGAGGGAGGGTGGGCTGCGCTGTCTGAAAACCAGCTCACGTGGCGCAGTGTCCTGAGAAAACGAAGCTCCCCAGATCCGCCTCCCAACTCTTCCTATGGGAGCTATCTCTGGGTTTAACACAAGCTGTGTTTGTTCTGGATAAGTTGCTGACAGTGATCTCTGCAACTCCCTTTTTTCCCCTCTGGAAAATGAAAAACTGCTTCAGTGACTCCAGACAGCCTGGAAACTGGCAGCAGGATGGTGAGGACGGCGCTGCATCCCACGCTTTTATGAAACCTCCCCCGACATCTGGGCTGCAGCACCAGCTCCCAGCTCGTTTAGGTCAATAAGTTGCCTTTAATCCCACTCTGGCCTGTTTCCCACACGTTTTTTTAAAGGTATAATTGACTTACAACATTAGCTTCAGGTGTGCGAGATTTGATACTTGCATGTACATTGCAGAATGACCACAGTAAGTCATGCTAACATCGTCACCATACAGTTAGAACATATTTTTTTCTTGTGATGAGAACTTTTTTTTTTTTTTTTTGCAGTACGCGGGCCCCTCACTGTTGTGGCCTCTCCCGTTGCGGAGCGCAGGCTCCGGACGCGCAGGCTGAGCGGCCATGGCTCACGGGCCCAGGCACTCTGCGGCATCTTCCCGGACCGGGGCGTGAACCCGCGTCCCTTGCATCGGCAGGCGGACTCCCAACCACTGTGCCACCAGGGAAGCCCCTGTGATGAGAACTTTTAAGGTCTACTCCTCAGCAACTTTCAAAGAGGCAGTGCAGTATCAACTATAGTCCCCACGCTGTACTTTACATCCTCATGACTTATTTTATGGCTGGAAGTTTGTACCCTTTGATCCCCTTCTCCTGTTCCACCCCCAGCCCCCTGCACCTGTGGCAAACCAGCAATCTGTTTTAAGATTCCACATGAGGTGGTTTGGTATTTGTCCGTCTCTCTGACTTACCTAATTTAGCATGATGCCCTCCAGGTCCATCCACGTTGTCCCATATGGCAGGATTTCTTTCTTACGGCTAAACAGTATTCCGTTGTTTACATACACCACGTCTTCACCCATTGATGGACACGTAGGTTGTTTCCAGATCTTGGCTATTGTGAACAATGCTGCAGTGAGTATGGGGGTGTGAATAACTCTTCTCCCCATGGTCCTTGTGGGACATAATTGTAGTAAGAACTACTAGAAACTGTGCTGGTGTCACTTTTTCTGTATTTCACATAGTTCAGAAACTAAATCTAAACAAATCTTGACTGTTCAGAACAGTCATAATAATGAGTAATTGGAGAAGACCGCAAGGAGGAACCGCAATACTGGTGCTCACGTTAGACTGCAGGGGTGGCTGGAGTCGACAGTGCAGAGGGAACAGAGCTTTTGGGTGGAGAGGGAGGGTTAGACGGAAGAGGACTTCACTGTGGAGAAGCCGGACACACTTGGGCCAGGTGGTCAGGGGCAGCGTCAGTAGTCATAAATCCTGTGGACAGTACGTACCCTCGAGACGACAAGAGGAAAATGGCACTCTTCCTCCCCCAAACCCATAATCGCAGTCTAATCTTGAGGAACA
This sequence comes from Platanista minor, assembly GCA_004363435.1. Lineage (NCBI taxonomy): Eukaryota > Metazoa > Chordata > Mammalia > Artiodactyla > Platanistidae > Platanista > Platanista minor. The sequence goes on along the minus strand of RJWK010009028.1, from coordinate 31,389 downwards.
GTAGATGAACGCCGATAGAGCGCGTCCTGCAATGTCCCCGTCCATCCTCTTCAACACTGTCAAGATCCTCACAGGCAAGGAGAGTCTGAGAAAGTGGCCTCACAGCCAAGGAAGACCTAAGGAGATGTGACAACCGGTGGTCAGGTGTCCTGGATGTGACCCTGGAACAGAAAAGCACAGGAGGCCTAGCTTCTCTCTCTGGAATACCTTGGGTTCTTCAGGAGGTGCAGAATCTGACATTTAATGTCTAGTTTTAAAAACTGTTTGAAACAGTGGTATTCAAGCGTCTACCTGACAAGCTGTCCTAGCACACATCGTGACCCTGAAAATGCAATGTAACAAAATCTTTTACGAGGAGAAAGGTGTTTTCCCTGAGAGGTCAATAATGATTTCTCAAGGAGGTGATGTCACTTGAGCCAAGGCAGCCACGGAGACCCAGGAGGGCAGGGGGTGGGTGATGGTTTAGAAGAGAGGCAGGAGAGGTGGGACCGGGTCGTGAGGGGCCTTCCACATGGTGCTGAGCCGCTGTGCAGACGACACGGAACCGCTGAAGACCTGCACACACGGCAGGGATACGGTCAGTGATGATCCAGTTGGGGTTTAGGAAAGTTACTCTGCTGTCATGAGAGTCTGGATCGAAAGAGTAGAAGTAGGCAGAGGCTTGGGAAAGCATTTTAGTTTTGCAGGACTGAGATTTAGGGGCCCTAAAAAAGCAATAGGATGCTTACTCTACAGACTGTGGGAGCTACAGACCCAGGGCATCAGTGGTATTCAGAATGGCAAGGTGGCAATCAAAGACGGTACTTAAAACTATGACAGTAAGTAGGTGATCGGAGCCAAAATAAAGTCCAGTATAAAGGCCTGCTGAGATTCATCATAAGGAGGATCATTCTCTTGAAAGTGAGGAGCGGAGGCAAGAGGGGGTGGCGTTCAAGCTGTGCCTCCAAACATGGGACCATGTGAGCATGCAGAGAAGGGAAGGCACCACAGGGATGCGGGAGGGAACACTACCAGTGTGTGTGGAGGTGCACGGGGCTCCGGAGCTGTGAAAACCCTGATTGGGGTTGGGCCAGGGGCCTTGCTTGGTTTGAGCTTAACTTACTAGGAAATTGGGAGCTAACTTTCAACTAAAACTTTTTTTTTTTTTTTTTTAATTGCAGGGAGTCAGCAAAGCTCTACAAGAACAGAAGTCCCAGTGTCAGGACTGCCTGGTAGATGCAGGTGAGGAAACCAATGCTGCCATCCAATAGAAATGCAAGGTGAGCAATAGAGGTGATTTAGTTTTCTAGTAACCCCATTAAAGTAAAAAACTGGTCAAATTAATAACTTTATACAACCCAATATATCCAAGGTATTAGCATGTCAACACGTGGCACTAGTCTCATTTCTGGTGCTCAGTGGCCACCGTCTAGAGGTCCTGCACAGGCTGACATCCAGAGTGTCAGTAGGGATCACCTGTGTTCTGCCTACAGCAGTGAGAATTAGGAGATGGATTCGTGATCCCAAGTCTTCAAGCTTGGGATATTGTAGTGATGACATGATGCCACGAACAAAAACAAGGAACACACATGAGTCAGCATCTGCTGTGCAAGAAAAGAGACAATGTCGCTCTTACGGAAAGGATGATTTTTATTTCCATCCTAAGTGATTATCACACCATTATTTAAACACATCTGAAAAATCCTGAAGTAGTTTAAACTGAAGGCACAGAACAAATCAAAATATCTAAGCTTAAAATGAGAGAATTCAAATATTTCGACAGTATCAATAAATTATGAACAAGTTTCCATCACCAAATATCATTCTGACCAAAAGCTATAGTCTTTTATAATAAAACCAAATTAGCTTAAACTGATTTCAAGATTTCCATGATAAAAATGATATTGAAAAAAGTCATCTTTCAAAATATTCATTTTATCACCAGGTTTGCTGTAAGCATTTTATTTATAACAAAGTGGCAGTTAGGATATTTGTTGATGGGTGACCACTCCCCAAGAATGATGCATTCTTACAAAATGTTTTAAAAAATAGCAAAGTAGGCTACAAAATTCTATTTGGGGAGCAGGAGAAAAAAACTTGTTCTAATGTCAATTAGAATAATAAAGCATTTCAATAGTAAATTGCTTCAAAAGCCAATCATCACATAACAGTAATATACTGCATAGGGCATTCCACTGTATCTTGGTTAACTGCTGATCATACAGTGTAGCTAAGGGGTTGAACAAGTCAGTAACGATTATTGTTGCCATTTCTTATTCAAGAGATATATTTTTAAAAAAATTGTTAAAAAACTCACTGGAATAATCTGTGACACACTACAGAGACAATAAACCCCAGCAAGGCAACTGCTAAGTTTTGAAATAAAGTGGTCATGCTTCATAATATACTGTAGTATTCTGAAATACATTCTCTGATCATCAACACCATTTATTAGAGGTCACTTGTAAATTAGCTCAGATTCTGAACTACATTTCTAAATGAAACTTTTTTCAAGTATGCAAAATATTCATAAGGTAAAGACTTTCCTCTTATTCACTTCTTTATGTGTGCTTCCAGTGGACAACTGTGATGGTTAAAGGACAAACAAAATGGGCTGGTCAGTTTTCAAAAAACATGAGATAGTCTAGTGACCAAGGACTCATTGAAAAGTTTTTTAAAAATCTGGCATAGCAGGTTTCAGATGTTAGTATCTTTCAGAATTTTTCCTGAAATAACTAAGTAAAGAAATAATGGGGAAAAATAACGGTTTCTAAAACACTCAAGAGAATAAAATAAAAAAGGTGTTTTCTACTTAGCTGGGATACATATGAATGTGCATTTAACAGCAATATGGTTTCATTTTTATCATCTAATTGCATAAATCACAGAAACATTTCCAGCCAAGTTTGCTGATAGGAGTATAATACAAACTCTAGAAAAACGATTTTTAGCAAAAACTGCTTCAAAATTTTCCTACATAACAAAACATTCTTTTGGAAATGAATCTTTAATGCTTTTGGACCGTCCAAGTAAGTGCAGCTTTTACCATCTCCAGCTCTAAACTATAATTATTTCCCAAATTCCTTTGTCACTGGATAGTGTTATCTTTTATTCTCTACTATTCTAATCATGGTACATTATTTTTAAAAAATCTCTTTAGGGGTCTCAGACTTAATGTCTTCATCTATGAGTACTGAGATTAAAGTAGAAATAAAATAAGCCAGAAAAATCACCTTATACACAGTATGAAGTTTTGAAATGTGGCACCGGTGTAAACTGGGAAAGCCTTATCCAAACTCCGAACGCATCCGTTCCCAGCACTGCCGCCCCAGGGGCAGCACATGCTGCCTGTCTTGGGCATGGGGAACTCATTTTATGACTCAATTATTGAAAACAGAGCCAGCAGAAGTCATCTGGCCCAGCCGGCTGGCTCACAGTTTGGGCAGACTTCATTCTTTATTATAGCTCACATTTTGACAGCTGAGAATCTGAATTCTGAAAATGTGGTCTCACAAGGGTTAGTGGAAGACGGGGCACTGAGCTGGCAAACGGAAGGAAACCAGTTAAATAACAAAGGACGAGCCTAGTGGTTTTGACCCTGCATATACCCACCCAGCTGTGTCTGCAGCCCCTTACAAACAGAAACTCGACAAAACCAAAGGGTTTTCTTTCCAAGCCCTAAAAAAGAAGATGTTTCAATTAAAACCAACTTCAGAGTCTACACCAGGCTGCCAGGCCAGCAGACCACTGTCAGCGTGACTTTGCTCCTCTGCCCCTTCAGCATGGGGACCAACGCCGAGTGGCTCATGCCCACTGTCGACAGGCCGTTTACGGCCACGATCATGTCTCCACACCTGCACAACGACAGACAGAGACAGTCACTGTTTCCGTGATTCTGAAACTGTTATCCCGGGACTTGCTTCACAGGAAAACCACACTTAACCACTGTCAATGACTAGACTACACTGTTTACTTTGAGAGACCTCTGGGGTGATTTTTAAGCCTATGTTGGCTTTCCCCTGCCAGTCAAGGACACCCCTTGCTAGCCTCTCCTCTAACTGGTAGATGATTTTAAGGGCAGTCAGAATAATTTTCGTATAAAGCTTAAGCAACACATAGTTAAGAGAATAAATCTGCCTCTTTTAAAAATACCAGATGATACATTTGGACGGTGTTGCTGATTTTCATTGTTCATTCTTACAGCTCATACATTCGAGGGCTCAATTAAATTGAGAATAAGACCCACACCTCCTTTCAGCTATGGATGCTCACTGTCCTCCAAGATGGGTTACCACAAACGGATGATGAATCTGAAGGAAAACCCTTATAGCCTTTACGATTTTTAGTCTTTAGTTTGAATACAAATATGCTACTTTAGTGTGAGCTACTGCAGTTTCTTTTTGGAAGTAAGTGGAAGTTAGTTTATAATTTGCATGAGACCCAGACTGGTTGAGTAACTTGGCTAAGAGAACGGTTAAGTCATCCCCCAACTCCTCTTTCCTCCTAAAATAACGATTTTTTTCCATCTGTGTCAGGATAAGACTGATGTGGAGCACACTAACCCTGATCGACTTGTCCCAATATTCTTGAGCTGTCACTTTGTGTTTGCAAACAGTGTAAACTCCCCATTTGTGCAGCACTCTGACTAGGCTGTCAGCATCCACTTTTTTTTTTTTTTTTGCGGTACGCGGGCCTCTCACTGTTGTGGCCTCTCCCGTTGCGGAGCACAGGCTCTGGACGCGCAGGGTCAGCGGCCATGGCTCACGGGCCCAGCCGCTCCGCGGCATGTGGGATCTTCCCGGACCGGGGCACGAACCCGCGTCCCCTGCATCGGCAGGCGGACTCTCAACCACTGCGCCACCAGGGAAGCCCCTCAGCATCCACTTTTTAAGAACCGTTTCTTTCATCCAAAACTAGGCACTAAGAACTTAGTCACCCGTCTCCTCTGTTTGTATAATCTCTTGATACAACACCTCTTTCTTCTCACCGTGCCTGAGCTTTGAAGAAGAGGTGGCACAGAGATTGAGAGAGTACTTTTTGCCCAGTGGTGACAGTAGCGGGGCTGAATGGCAAAGGCTCTGAGCCACACAGTCCTGGTTTAAATCACCGTCAGCTACTTCCAGCTGTTCGATTGTGGGCAGGCTTTTAACCTGTCGAAGCTTCAGTTATCTTGCGTATAAAATAGGAACCACAGCAGCACTTACCTCACAGGTTGCTAAGAAGATTCAGTAACCCGTGCCCAGCACCTAGTCCTGTGCCTGGCACGCACATCATCCATCCAGTACTGACGAAGACTTTACTACATATGCAAAGCCCTGTGATGGCTGCCAGGGATATAACAAGAAATGCAACAAAATCCCTCCCATGTGGACTTGCATAAATTGAATGTTAGGCTGGCATAAGTGCTGTAGAGAAAAAGTTACCTAATGACAGGACTGGACCCAAGTGTTCAGAGCAAGTTGTCACGGCACAATGTGTCCAAATGACTTAGCTTCATTTTGTTAATCTAATAACAGGCGCTGAACCTATGAGTGCCAAGATGGTAAAGGTGATGCTTCAGTCTAGATCAGGGCTGGCAAACTGTTCTGTAAAGGGCCAGATGGGAGATAAACATCTCAGGCTCTGCGAAGCACTGGTCTCTGTCACAGCCACTCGGCTCTGCCATCGTGGCTCAGAAGCAGCCACGAGTGATACGCAAACGAGTGAGCGTGGGCATGTTCCAATACAACTTTATAAGAACAGACATTAGGCTGGATTTGGAGCTGACCCCAGTCTAGAATAAACACAAAGTACATCATTAAACATAACAAGACTCACTTTAATCTTCCATCGTAATAAGCAGGAGTTCCCAAGACAATGGTTTTAATGAAGAAAGGCTGATTGGTGTGGTTTTCTTCATATCCACCAACGATACTGAAGCCCCAGCTTCCCAAGTAACTTCTTCGCAAAACTATATCATGGCAGCTGTGAAGGGCACTATAAACAAAAACAGAAATCAAGAAAAATTAGTGGAAGGCTTTTTATAGCCTGTTCATCTTTGTTATAACTACACACCATGTTACGTGCATCACTGTTGGGGAGCAATAAACAACATGTTAGAACTTCTCATCTGGTCTACTTTCTTAGCTCAATGATCAGCATTTAAAAAGGCTCCTGGGATGGAGAAGAGCCCCACACAGTGGCCTCATATTTTAGGACAGTGCAGGTTATTTTCATTATTCTGAATCTTCTGCAAAACAACAAAACACAAATGAGCAGTTGTCTGGTACACCCAGCAAATCATAGTGGAAGAGCCTCCCTCTTAGGAAAACCAGAGCTGCTACCCTAGGCGGCAGCCCCTCTGACCCACAGTTGTTGAATACGGGTTTGCATACAACAGAGACCTCCGAGAATCCACACAACAGTGACTGTTTATTGACAGGTATTCTTTTGACATAGGTGGGCTCAAAAATATGTTTTACTATCCTGTGTATTTATTTTCCTATTTTTAAATTTTATATTGGAATACAGTTGATTTACAGTGTTGTGTTTCAGGTGTACAGCTAAGTGATTCAGTTATACATAGATACATACCCATTCTTTTTCAGATTCTTTTCACATATAGGTTATTACAGAATATTGCATAGAGTTCCCTGTGCTATACAGTAGTAGGTCTTTGTTGGTTATCTATTTTATATGTGGTAGTGTGTTTATGCTAACCCCAAACTGCTAATTTATCCCTCCCCACCATGTTTCCCTTTGGTAACTGGAAGTGTGTTTTTGAAGTCCATGAGTCTGTTTCTGTTTTGTAAATAAGTTGATTTGTATCTTTTTTTTTTTTTTTTTTTTTTTTTTTGCAGAACACGGGCCTCTCACTGTTGTGGCCTCTCCCATTGCGGAGCACAGGCTCCGGACGTGCAGGCTCAGTGGCCATGGCCCATGGGCCCAGCCACTCCGCGGCATATGGGATCTTCCCGGACTGGGGCACGAACCCGTGTCCCCTGCATCAGCAGGCGGACTCTCAACCACTGCGCCACCAGGGGAGCCCTGTATCATTTTTTTTAGATTCCACATATAAGTGATATATGATAATTGTCTTTCTCTGTCTGACTTCACTTAGTATGATAATAATCTCTAGGTCCATCCACATTGCTGCAAATGGCATTATTTCTTTTTTCACGGCTGAGTAGTATTCCATTGTATACACATACCACATCTTTATCTGTCCTCTGTCGATGGACGTTTAGGTTGTTTCCATGTCTTAGCTATTGTAAATAGAGCTGTAGTGAACACTGGGGTGCCTGTATCTTTTCGAATTATGGTTTTCTCTGGATATATGCCCAGGAGTGGGATTTTTTAGTTCTCTAAGGAACCTCCATACTGTTCTCCATAGTGGCTGTACCAATTACATTCCCACCAACAGTGTTGTTGGGTTCCCTTTTCTCCACACCCTTTCCAGCATTTATTGTTTGTAGACTTTTTAATGATGGCTATTCTGACTACTGTGAGGTGATACCTTGTTGTAATTTTGATTTGCATTTTTCTAATAATTAGCAATTCTGAGCCTATTTTCATGTGCTATTATTTGGCCATCTGTATGTCTCCTTTGGAGAAATGTCTGTTTAGATCTGCCCATTTTTTGATTGGGTTTTTTTTTTTTTTTTTTTTAATATAGAGCTGCATAAGCTATTTGTATATTTTGGAGAGTAATCCCTTGTCAGTCGCATTGTTTGCAAATATTTTCTCCCATTCTGTGGGTTGTCTTTTCATTTTGTTTATAGTTTCCTTTGTTGTGCAAAAGCTTTTAAGTTTAATTAGGTCCCATTTGTTTATTTTTGTTTTTATTTTCATTACTCTAGGAGGTGGATCCAAAAAGATACTGCTGTGATTTACGTCAAAGAGTATTCTGCCTACGTTTTCCCCTTAGAGTTTTAAAGTATCTAGCCTTTTAGGTCTCTAATCCATTTTGAGTTTATTTTTGTGTATGGTGTTAGAGAATGTTCTAATTTCATTCTTTTACATGTAGCTGTCCAGTTTTCCCAGCACCACTTAGTGAAGAGGCTGTCTTTTCTCCACTGTATATTCTTGCCTCCTTTACCAAAAATAAGGTGACCATATATGCATGGGTTTATCTCTGGGCTTTCTATGCTGTTCCATTGATCTATATCAGTACCAGACTGTTTTGATGACTGTAGCTTTGTATTATAGGCTGAAGTCAGGGAGTCTGATTCTTCCAGCTCCTTTTTTTTTTTGATCAGTATATTTTTAAATTGAAGTATAGTTGATTTACAGTGTTGTGTTAATTTCTGCTGTACAGCAGAGTGATTCAGTTTTACATATATATACATTCTTTTTCGTAGTCTTTTCCATTATGGTTTATTGTAGGATACTGACTAGTTCTCTGTGTTATACAGTGGGACCTTGATGTTTACCCATTCTATATATAAAAGCTTACATCTGCTAACCCTAACCTCCCATTCCACCCTTCCCCCAATCCCCTCCCACTTGGCAACCACCTATCTGTTAGCTATTTCTGTGAGTCTGTTTCATACATAGGTTTATTTGTGTCATATTTTAGATTCCACGTATAAGTGATGTCATATGATATTTGTCTTTCTCTGTCTGACTTCACTTAGTATGATAATCTCTAGGTCCATCCATGTTGCTGCAAATGGCACTATTTCATTCTTTTTTTATGGCTGAGTAGTAGTCCATTGTATACATATACCACATCTTTATTCCTCTGTCCATGGACATTTAGGTTGCTTCCATGTCTTGGCTATTGTAAATAGTGCTGCAGTGGACACTGGGGTGCCTGTCTCTTTTTGAATTACAGTTTCCTCTGGATATATGCCCAGGAGTGGGATTGCCGGATCATATGGTAGCTCTATTTTTAGTTTTTTAAGGAACCTCCATGCTGTTCTCCATAGTGGTTGTACCAATTTACATTCCTACCAACAATGCAAGAGGGTTCCCTTTTCTCCACACCCTCTCCGGCATTTATTGTTTGTAGACTTTTTAATGATGGCTATTCTGACTGGTGTGAGGTGATACCTCATTGTAATTTTGATTTGCATTTCTCTAATAATTAGCGATGTTGAGCATCTTTTCATGTGCTTATTGGCCATCTGTATGTCATCTTTGGAGAAATGTCTATTTAGGTCTTCGGTCCATTTTTTAATTGGGTTCTTTTTTTGTTGTTGACTTGTGAGCTGCTTATATATTTTGTAAATTAAGCCATCGTAGGTCACACCATTTGCACATATTTTCTCCCGTTGTGTAGGTTGTCTTTTTGTTTTGTTTATGGTTTCCTTTGCTGTGCAAAAGTTCATAAGTTTGATTAGTTCCCATTTGTTTTTTGTTTTTATATCTATTGCCTTGGGAGACTGACCTAAGAAAACACTGGTATGATTTACATCAGAGAAAGTTTTGCATATGTTCTCTTCTAGGAGTTTTAAGGTGTTGTGTCTTACGTTTAAGTCTTTAAGCCATTTTGAGTTTATTTTTGTGTATGGCGAGACCTGTGTATGGTGCATCTTGATTGATTTACATGTGGCTGTCCAACTTTCCCAACACTACTTGCTGAAGAGACTCTTTCTCCATTGTGTATTCTTGCCTCCTTTGTCAAAGGTTAATTGACTGTAGGTGTATGGGTTTATTTCTGGGCTCTCTATTCTGTTCCATTGATCCATATGTCTGTTTTTGTACCAGTACCACCCTTTTTAATTACTGTAGCTTTGTAGTACTGTCTGAAGTCTGGGAGGGTTATGCCTTCTGCTTTGTCTTCTTCTTCAGGATTACTTTGGCAATTCTGGGTCTTCTATGGTTCCATATGAATTTTAGATTATTTTAGTTCTGTGAAAAATGTCATTTGATAGGGATTGCATTAAATATGTAGATTGGCTTTAGGTAGTATGGCCATTTTAACAATATTCTTCCAATCAATATCTTTCCATTTCTTTGAGTCATCTTGTTTCTTTATTCATGTTTTATAGTTCTCAGCATATAAGTCTGTCACCTCCTTGGTCAGGTTCATTCCTAAGTATTTTATTTTGGGGGGTGTGATTTTAAAAGGTATTGTTTTATACATTCCCTTTCTGATAGTTCATTGTTGGTGTAAAGAAATGCAACTGATTTCTGAATGTTAATCTTGTATACTGCTAACTTGCTGAATTCGTTGATCTGTTCTAGTAGTTTTTGTGTGGAGTTTTTCTCGTATAGTATCACATCATCTGCATATAATGACAATTTTACCTCTTCCTTTCCAATTTGGATACCTTTTATTTCTTGTCTGATTGTTGCGGCTAGGACTTTCAATACTATGTTGAATAGAAGAGGTAAGTGGGCATCCTTGTCTTGTTCCAGATTTTAGCAGGAAGGCTTTCAGCTTTTCACCATTTAGTATTATGTTGGCTGTGGGTCTGTCATAAATAGCTTTTACTATATTGAGATATGTTCCCTCTATACCCACTTTTGTAAGAGTTTTTTTTTTTTTTTTAATCACGAATGGGTGTTGAATTTTGTCAAATGCTTTTTCTCCATCTATTGAGATGATTACGTGGTTTTTGTCTTTTGTTGACGTGGTACATCACATTGATTGATTTGCTTATGTTGAACCATCCTTGCGAACTTGGGGTGAGTCCCACTTGGTCATAGTGTATGATCTTATGTGTTATTTTCTTGAGAATTTCTGCATCTATATTCATCAAAGATATTGGCCTGTAGTTTTCTTTTTCGGTCGTGTCTTTGTCTGGTTTTGGTATCAGGGTGATGATAGCTTTATAGAATGTCTTTGGGAGCGTTCCCTCCTCTTCAGTTTTCTGGAAGAGTTTCAGAAGTATAAGTTCCTTTTTGTATGTTTGGTAGAATTTGCCTGTGAAGCCATTTGGGTCCTGGACTTTTTGTTTGTAGGGAACTTTAAAATTGCAGATTCTATTTCACTTCTAGTGACTGCTCTGTTCAAATTACCTATTTCTTCTTGATTCAGTTTTGGTGGGCTGTTTCTAGAAACTTGTCCATTTCTTCTAGGTTGTTGAACTTGTTGGCATATAATTGTTCATAGTATTCCCTTATGGTTTTTGTATTTCTGTGCTACTGATATGTCTCCTTTTTCATTTCTTATTTTGTATATTTGGGTTCTTTCTCTTCTCTTCTTGGTGAGCCTGGCCAGAGGTTTGTCAATTTTGTTTGTCCATTCAAAGAACCAGCTCTTGGTTTTACTGATTATTTTCCTATTGTTCTTCTAATCTCTATTTTATTGATTTCCCCTCTGATGTTATTTCCTCCTCCTGCTGATTTTAGGTTTTGTTTGTCCTCCTCCTCCTTCTTTTATTAGGTTGTTTGTTTGCGATGTAGGCCTGTATTGCTATGAACTTCTCTCTGAGAACTGCTTTTGCTGCATCCTGTAGATATTGTATGGTTGTGTTTTCATTGTAATTTATCTCAAGGTATTTTTAAATTTCCTCTTTGATTTCCTTGTTGACCCACTGGTTTTTTAGTAGCATATTGTTTAGTCTCCGTATAACCACTTTTTCCCCCCTCATTTCTTTTCCTGTGGTTAATTCCTAGTTGCATGCCACTGTGGTCAGAAAAGATGCTTCAGATAATTTCTATACTCTTAAATTTGATGAGGCTTGTATTTTACCCTAGTATGTGGTCAATCCTAGAGAATGTTCCATGTGCACTTGAAAAGAATTGTGTATTCTGGGTTTTTTTTGGTTGTAATGTCCTGAATATATAAACGAAGTCTAACTGTTCTGTTCTATCAGTTAGGATCTTTATTGCTTTACTGATTTTCTGTCTAGAAGATCTGTCCATTGATGTGAGTGGGGTGTTAAAGTCTCCTATTATTGTATTCCTGTCCATTTCTCCCTTTATGTCTGTTAGTATTCATGTATTTGGGTGCTCCTACAATAGGTACATACATATAGGTTGATTGAGGCAAATCCTCTTCTTGTACTGATCCTTTTATCATTATATAGTGTCCTTCTTTATCTTTCTTTATGGACTTTGTTTTAAAGTCTAGTTTGTCTGACTGAGTATTACAACCCCCACTTTGTCACTTCCATTTACATGAAATAATCTTTTTCCATTCCCCCACTTTCAATGTATGTGTCCTTTGCCCTAAAGTGGGTCTCTTGTAGGCATGCATTTTGTGGGCTCTTGTTTTTTTTTTTAATCCAATCTGCTACTCTGTGTCTTTTGATTGGAGCATTTAATCATTGACATTTTAAGGTAATTATTGATAGATACATATTTACTGCCATTTTAAACCTTGTTTTCTCCTTGGTTTTATACTTCTTTGTCCCTTTTTCTTTAGTGGTTTAATGATTTGTATTATACTTACGTTCTCTTCTTTTTGGTTTCTGTGAATTTGTTGTGTACTTTTCATTTGTGGTTAACCCTGTTTTTCAAGTATGTTACCCCCTTCCTGTACCTATTTGCCTTAGATTGGCCTCTCACTGTTGTGGCCTCTCCCATTGCGGAGCACAGGCTCCGGACACACAGGCTCAGCGGCCGTGGCTCACGGGCCCAGCCGCTCCGCGGCATGTGGGATCTTCCCAGACTGGGGCACGAACCCGTGTCCCCTGCATCGGCAGGCGGACTCTCAACCACTGCGCCACCGGGGAAGTCTCCTCCCCCACGTTTTATGATTTTGGTGTCCTCTTTTACATCTTCACGTTCATCCTTGTGCTGTTCATTGTGATCATCCTCACTTTCACAGAATTTTTTTTTTTTTAATCTGTGTACTGGCTTATTTAAGTGATTTACTTTCTTCCACTTGTGACTTTCTCTTTTCTATAGATTCTTCTTTTTTATTTGGAGAAGACCTTTCAGTATTTCTTTTAGGATAGGTTTAGTATTGCTGTATTCTTTTAGTTTTTGCTTGTCTGAGAAATTCTTTATCTCTCCTTCTATTCTAAATGATAGTCTTTGCTGGGTAGAGTATCCTAGGTTGCATATTTTTCCCTTTCACGACTTTGAAATCTTGCTACTCCCTTTTGGCCTGCAACATTTCTGTAGAGAAATCAGCTGATAGCCTTATGGGGGCTTCCTTTATTATTAACTCTTTTTCTCTTGCTGCCTTTAGAATCTTCTCTAACTTTTGCCATTTTTATTATAATATGTCTTGGTATAGGTCTGTTTGGGTTTATCTTGTTTATCCTGTACCTGGATATCTGTTTCCTTCTTTTTGTGTGTGTGTGTGTGCGGTATGCGGGCCTCTCCCGTTGCGGAGCACAGGCTCTGGACGTGCAGGCTCAGTGGCCATGGCTCACGGGCCTAGCCGCTCCGCGGCATGTGGGATCTTCCCGGACCGGGGCAGGAACCCGTGTCCCCTGCATCGGAAGGCGGACTCTCAACCACTGCGCCACCAGGGAAGCCCTGTTTCCTTCTTTAGGTTTGGAAGTTTTCAGCCACAATTTTTTCAAGTACATTTCGGTCCTCTTTTCTCTTTCTTCCGCTTCTGGAATTCCTGTTATAAGTAGATTGGCCCACTTTATCCCATAGGTCTACTATATTGCTTTCATTATTTTTCGTTTGGCTTTCTGTCTGCTGTCCTGATTGGGTGATTTCCATTATTCTACCTTCCAGGTCACTTATTCATTTTTCTGCCTTATTCATTCTGCTGTTCATTGCCTTTAGCTCAGCTTTCATCTCTGCAAATGAGTTTTCTTATTTTTCTTGGTTCCTCTTTGTAGTTTCTAGCTCATTTTTACAGTACTCTGCATTTCTGTCCACAGCCTTTCTTAATTCCTTCAGTCTAATAGACACCCATTTCAACAAGGAGATAACGAAAATACTGAAGAGGTCTGTTTCATTGTGTGTTCTTTCTGGGGAATTCTCTTGGTCATTTAATTGGGAGTGGTTCCTCTGCTTCTTCATTTTACTTACTTTTCTTATATAACTAAATATAAGAAATACAAGTAAATATATCTCTTACTCTGTGGTCTTGGAGGGCTATTTATATTTAGGGGCGTTGCTGTGTAGCTTGTGTGGGTTTAATATATTTGGTGCGAGGGTTGTTTTTAGTATGGATGCATGTCGCCTCTTTCCTCAGCATGTGCTGGTCATTATTCCCTTGATAGGGGGTGTGCTGATGCCTGGTCCTGGGATTCTTGGTGGTGGTGGCAGCTCAGGCTTACCCCTGGAGCACATGATGGGAGCGGAGGTAGCGGCTTGTGACTGCTCCTGGAGCCCATGCAGGCAGTGTCCTGACCTCTGAGTGCACACACAGGGAAAAAGGCTACAATGGAAGGTCCTGCCCCTCCCCTTATGCATCCCCCAAACAATGGTGCCTGGCCTCTAAGGGGGCCCAGGCTTCCTCCATGTACACCCTCAGGTGCAGTGACAGTAGATTTCAGCCCCCCCCTCCCCCACCCCGTGCCCCAGGCTGTTTCTGCACAGCCAACCCCAGTCCCCTCCCCAGGTCTGATCTCCAAAGGCCAAGTTCCAGCACCCACCTGCACCGGCGGACATGCGTCTCAGGCTGGGGAGTACAGGGTGGTGGCACTGACCATCTGTGCAGTCTTCCCACTGCTCTGGCTGCTGTAAAACCAGCTGCTGCATTCTCCTCTGAGGTTCTGAAGCTCCCCTTCTGTCCTGGCTGATCTCCCCACTGGTGAGGGGGCCTCGCAGGGTGCAGGAACCTTTCCTCTTTCACAGCTCCCTCCCTGGGGCACAGGTCCCATCCTGATTCCTTTCTCACTTTCTTTTTCTCTTTTTTGTTTTGTCCCACCTGGTTATGTGAAGCTTTTCTTGCCCTTTCAGCAGCCTGAGGTCTTCTGCCAGCATCCGGTAGATACTCTGTGAGAACTGCTCCACATGTTAGACGTGTTTGTGGGAGGAGGTGAGCTTCACGTCCTGCTACTTCGCCGTCTTGATCACTTACCCATTTTTCCTTCTCAGGATTGCTTTGGCTATTTGGGGTCTTTTGTGTTTCCATACAGAGTTTTTAATTTTTTGTTTCAGTTCTGTGAAAAATGCCATTGGTAATTTGATAGGGATTGCAGCGACTCTGTAGATTGCCTTGTACTATCCTGTGCATTTCTCATCTAAAATCTTTGTTATTCTTCCTGGCACATCAGAAAATGCTCTGAACAAAGGAAGAGGTACTGACCCCAAAACTAGCCTGGAATAACAAATAAGGAAAGCTACAAGAAGCATGGGGGTTTCCCCAGGACGCCGGTGGTCTCGGCCTGTGCAGCAGCAGAGTTGGGCACTTGGACAGATCTGCTCAGCATGAGGGTACAACTTCACACACAAAGTTCTGGGCTGAGTGTTTAATAAGATCAGTTTAGGTTCCTTCTGACAGCTGACACCTCACAACTTAGATGGCATGTCTGCAGGAGTTGAATAGGAACCATATAAATCTATGTTGACTTTTTAATGGGGGAAAAAATCAGTTTTGGTGCACGGAATAAACGTATGAAGCAGTTAATCATCTCTGTCATGAAAAATCTCTCTCCACAAGGGCCCTAGAGTTCCCTGAAACAGTTATTCTATTACAGTTTTATGCCCTCTTACCTTTTTTTTCCTTCTTCTTTTAACTGAGAGGACAAGTCAGCAAGTTACATTAATAAATGAAATCCAGTAACATCCTTGCTTTTTGTGTTATTCTTTATGTGAAAGTACTTTATAAACCATATAGCACTGTATAAATGCTAATTATTATAAATTTATTCCACATGAAGCTAGATGGCTCAGAAACGGGCATATTCTTATTGCTTATTTTAAATTTCATGCCAGTTTAAAAGTCAAAATGTTTCATCATATCTGTTTCAGGGCTCTTCTGTACAATAAGAATCTAAACTGAGTTGGACACAAATGAAGATGGTAATTCACACCCTCTCAACCTCAATATCAAATTACACAGCTACCACCTGGAGCTTCCAAAATGTCTCACGGCGAGACACCGACCAGCTACAGAATGTCCTGTCTGGTGAGCCGGTCGGGAGCTGTGACCTCCTCCTCAAGGGGGTCAAGAGCAGTAATGCTTGAACACCAAGGGTCTGGCCTAAAGACTCTTATGTCTTTGTAGGAAGAGTAGGGCTTTTAGAAATACTTCTGGGATAGACAGGGAACGGCCCCACACTTTGACCTGGGTTTTCCGGTGAAAAACGCACATAAGTCTAAGCACGTATCCGAGTGAATGTTGGTAAAGGACAGCTGTTCTAAGCAACAGACTGACCACCCAATCTCGTAGCTGGCCCACTGGGGAGCCTTGTGTAGGAATGAACAGGATAGCTTTATTTTCGTAAACAGAGGTAAGTCTTTTCAGCTTCGTTCTCATTACCAAATTTACCTTTTTAAATATAATAACCTAAGAAAAAACCTGATTTGATGTTGCTACTTTTATCTAACTAAAGCCTTTTTTTCCTCCTCAATGAGTGAATTTGCTGTGCTATATACCCTGATGAAGGTTGCAGTTGCGATTTTCCGTAAAACAACAGAAAAGCTGCAGTACCTGGGCAGCCCAAGCCACATGACCCACGATGGGGACCAGCTGGCATCATACTCATTCTCGCTGACAGTGCTGGGCTGCTCATCTGGGCTGTGGGCGGGCTCCTCCACAACCTGCACCTCCAGTGCTTTCAGGGCCACTGTGGGCGACGTGGCACTAGCCTTCAGCATAGCCACAGCCTCACTGTGACTTAAACTGGTCAAATCGATGCCATTGATATTCAACAAGATGTCACCTGTTCAAATAAGGGAGCAAGAAAAATGAGCCACCAAGTGATTACTTCCCTGTAAATCCTGTTACCTGTAAACTAATTAACAAAGGTTAGTTCCAAAAACTCAGATGACATAAGGGAAAAGACCATTTTTCCCTTTATAATTCTTAGAATACTGAGGAAAAATCCAATTCATGGACAACACTCCAAAACAATTCAAAAATTTTAAATAATGTAATAAGATATAGGAAAAGGTTTGGCTCGAGGCTCTGGAATTCAGTTGGGGTCCACATCATCAGCCCTGGTATAGCTGTGGACAGGCCCTGGGCACCTTCATTTCTCTTCTTACCCTTCCTTCCAGTTAGAAAGTGATTTGATCTTTTGCTCTCAGAAAGGAATTTTTAATATATTCTACTTTATATTGATACAGTTTTATACATCTAGACAGCCCTACATAGTTCACTCAGTGCAATCATCTCAATATGTAGAGAAGATACCCTTGGGCCTACACAAGGAAATGAAACTTGTGATTTGAACATGTCCTGCTTGAAGAAGAAAAATAGTCTTTGTTGCTCTGCCAAGTAATATAATGAAAAAGAGCAATGAGGCTCATATAAAAGGTTAGGAAGGAAAGGATTAGTTTTATAGGAAGCACAAACGTTTGTACTAAGCCTGCAGAAAATCCTGCTCCCCCAATTCGTCATTTTTCAGATTATTAAAGCAAAACATTCTCTTTGTAGAAAACTTCGAAAACATAAAACAACAAGGAGGAAATAAAATTACCTCAAAGTCCACAACAGAATAAAGCCTTCTAAAGATACAATTCATATACCATTCAATTGAAGTCTGTAATTTTATGGTTTTATAGTCACAGAGTTGTATTGTACAACCATCATGTCATTTTTAGAAAATTTTTATCACCACCCCCAAAACCCTGTACCCATTAGTGATCAGTTCCCTTCCCTGAGTCCTAAGCAACTACTAATCTACTTTCCATCTCTATAGATTTGCCTTTTCTGGATATTTCATATAAATGGAATCATGTGGTCTTTTGTGACTGGCTTCTTTTACTTAGCATGTTTCCAAGATTCATTTATATTGTACAATGTGTCAATACTTCATTCCTTTTTATGGCCAAATAATATTCCATTGTATGGATAAATCACAGTCTCTTCATCCATTCACCAGTAAATGGACATTTGGAATGTTTTTACTTTTGGCTATTATGGAAAATACTACTATAAACCTTCACATACAAGTTTTTGTGTGAACATGTTTTCATTTCTCTAGGAATTGCTGGGTCACAGGACAACTGTTTAACTTTGTGAAGAACTGCTAAACTGTTATACAAAACAGTTGTACCGTTTTACATTCTCTCTGGCAAATATATGAGAGTTTCGATTTCTTTACATCCTTGCCAAATGTTACTGTCTTTTTTTCCCCCTATATTCATCCTAGCGATGAATTTGCATTTCCCAATAACTAATGTCACTGAGTATCTTTTCAAGTGATTATTGGCCATTTGTGTATTTTCATGGGAGAAATGTCTGTTCAGATCAGTTGCCCATTTTTAAATTGGGTTATTTGTCTTTTATTATTGAGTTATAAGGGTTCTGTAATCCCAAACTCCTAATTTATCCCTCCCCACCACGTTTCCTCTTCAGTAGCCATGTTTGTTTTCAAAGTCTGTGAGTCTGTTTCTGTTTTGTAACAGAAGTTGATTTGTATTTTTTTTAGATTTCCATATATAAGTTGATATCAGATGATATTTGCCTTTCTCTGACTTCACTTAGTATGATAATCTCTAGGTCCATCCATGTTGCTGCAACTGGCATTATTTTGTCTTTTTTTTTTTAAATGGCTGAGTAATATTCCATTGTAGTATGTACCACATCTTCTTTATCCATTCATCTGTTGATGGATACTTAGGTTGCTTCCGTGTCTTGGCTATTGTAAATAGTGCTGATGTGAATATCGGGGTGCACATATCTTTTCGAATCATGATGTTCTCCAAGTACATGCCCAGGAATGGGATTGCAGGATCATATGGTAGCTCCATTTTTAGTTTTTAAAGGAATCTCCATACTGTTCTCCATAGTGGTTGTACCAATTTACATTCCCACCAACATTGTAGGGAGGGTTCCTTTTTCTCCACACCCTCTCCAGCACTTATTATTTGTAGACTTTTTGATGATGGGCATTCTGAGTGGTGTGAGATGATACCTCATTGTAGTTTTGATTACATTTCTCTAGTAATTAGTGATGTTGAGCATCTTTTCACATGCCTTTTGGCCATCTGTAGATTAATAGACCATAAGTGCGTGCATTTATTTCTGGGCTATCCTGTTCCGTTGATCTATATTTCTGTTTTTGTGCCAGTACCACACTGTTTTGATTACTGTAGCATTGTAGTATAGTTTGAGGTCAAGGAGCCCGTTTCCTCCAGCTCCATTTTTTGTTCTCAAGATTGCTTTGGCTGTTTGGGGCATTTTGTGTTTTCATACAAATTTTAAAATTTACTGTTCCATGAAAAATGCCATTGGTAATCTGATGGGAATTGCACTGAATCTGTTGATTGCCTTGGGTAGTACAGTCATTTTGACAGTATTCTTCTGATCCAAGAACATGGTATATCTTTCCATCTGTCTCATCCTTGATTTCTTTCATCAGTGTCTTACAGTTTTCAGAGTACAGGTCTTTTGCCTCCTTAGGTAGGTTTAATCTTAAGTATTTTTATTCTTTTTGATGCAGTGGTGATTGGGATTGTTTCCTTAATTCCTCTTTTTGATCTTTCATTGTTAGTGTATAGAAATGCAACAGATTTCTGTGTATTAATTTTGTATGCTGCTACTTTATCGAATTCATTGGTGAGCTGTAGTAGTTTTCTGGTAGCACATTTAGGATTTTCTGTATATAGTGTCATGCCATCTGCAAACAATGACAGTTTCACTTCTTTGCCAATTTGGATTCATTTCCTTTTCTCCTCTTGATTGCTGTGGCTAGGACTTTCAAAACCATGTTGAATAAAAGTGGCGAGAGTGGACATCCTTGTCTTTTTCCTGATCTTAGATGAAATGCTTTCAGCTTTTCACCATTGAGTATGATGTTAGCTGTGGGTTTGTCATATATGGCCTTTATGATGTTGAGGTAGGTTCCCTCCGTGCCCACTTTCTGGAGAGTTTTTATCATAAATGGATGTTGAATTCTGTCAAAAGCTTTTTCTGCATCTATTGAGATGATCATATGATTTTTATCCTTCAGTCTGGTAATGTGGTGTATCACACTGATTTGTGGATACTGAAAAATCCTTCCACCCCTGGGATAAATCCCACTTGATCATGGTGTATGATCCTTTTAATGTACTGTTGGATTCAGTTTGCTAGTATTTTGTTGAGGATTTTTGAGTCTGTGTTCATCAGTGATACTGGCCTGTAATTTTCCTTTTTTGTGGTATCTTTGTCTGATTTTGGTATCGGTGATGGTGGCTCCACAGAATGAGCTTGGAAGTGCTCCTCCTTCTGCAATTTTTTGTAATAGTTTTGGAAGGATAGGTGTTAACTCTTCTCTAAATGTTTGATAGAATGCTCCTATGAAGCCATCTGGTCCTGGACTTTTGTTTATTGGGAGTTTTTTAATGACAGATACAATTTCAGTACTTGTAATTGGTCTGTTCATATTTTTTATATCTTCCTGGTTCAGTCTTGGGAGATTGCACCTTTCCTAAGAATTTGTCCATTTCTTCTAGGTTGTCCCTTATTGCCACAGAGTTGCTTGTAGTAGTCTCTACGGCGGTCCTTTATATTTCTGTTGTGTTGGTTGTAGCTTCTCCTTTTTTCATTTCTAATTTTATTGATTTAGACCCTCTCCCTTTTTTTCTTGAGTCTGGCTAAAGGTTTATCAATCTTGTTCATCTTTTCAAAGAACCAGCTTTTAGTTTCATTGACTGTTTCTATTGTTTTTATGTCTTTATTGCTTGTGTTTTTGGTGTCATATCTACGATAACCATTGATTAATCTGTTGCATAATCCAAGGCCATGAGGGTTTACACTTGATTTTCTTCTAAAAGTTTTAGCTCTTACATTTTAGGTCTTGGATCAGTTAATTTTTGTGTATGGTGTGAGGCAGGGCTCCAAGACTCACTTTTCCATATGAACCAAGTGTATGGAGAATGCTATTGTTACCACACCCACCCATACAAATTATATAGTATCAATCAGTGGGGGTTGTGAAATTGTGAATGAATTAATCCTAAAAACCACTCCTTTTTTATTAAGTTTGTCTCTGCTCCACCTCTTCTGTGATCCTCCTCCCACCCAGAAACCTTTTTTTACAGGCAACAAGTATATTTCAGTGAGATGATCCTTCAAAGTATCTGGTCTACCATAATGCTGGAAGCATAAATCTCTTAGAGGGTCTTTTCCAACATAAAATAATCCAACAGTCAGAATAACTGTTAGAAAGATTATTAAGCTTCAGCAATTTCCCTTTACGTTAGGCATTTTTCTAACCTTATAGAGAGGCTTTATGCTTCCATTACATACGGGACATTTTAAAGGACTTTATTTAAAAAGCCACGTTTAATAGAAAACTTTGTAGACATTATTTTTAAAAATGTGAGTTGACTTTGGGAGGTGTGGTGAAACCGTACAAGATCCTAGCTTACCTCTCTTGATTCTGCCATCACGTGCAAGGCAGCCATGAGGTGGCACACTGGTCACAAAGATGGGCAGTTCCCCACTTTTACTTCCTCGGCCCCCAGCTACTGTCATTCCAAGGGACTCGTGTGGTTCCTTCTTTACAGTAATGTGTTTTTCTTGGCATGTAACACACTGGGCAAGATCCTGAACATGAGAGGAAAAATTTATTAGATAATGAATAATATATAGAGTTGAAGTAATGACAGTTAAAGTAAAAACATAACGTGGCAATTAAGTCATTAAAAAAAATCACTATAGAACTGAAAGCAATACACAGTTCTTCAGAGGCACATGAGCCCTGTGGATCACAATGGCAAACTTTGGACTGCTGTATTTTTACAGGACTATATATGGAATTGAAAAACTCAGGACTGTTGACATAGGGGAAGTCAAAGTAAAATAAGCATATGATTTGTGTAATTACCTTCAGCTCCCAGATATGATCAGTTCTAAAAAAGTGAATAATGCATTTGAATTTTTAAGATTCTGAAGAGAAGCCAATTAATTTTACCTCCATTTTTCTCCTATATTCTTTGAGAAAAAAGTTGACATAGTACACAACTGTGGATTTTACTAACTGCCAGAAAAAAGCTACAGAACTATCTTCTGATTCTGACTAACAAACAAGGGTTATCAGAGCACTCAATCATGAAGCAGGTGCAAATCTACCTTCAAAGTTTGTGAAAAGCTAAAAGGATATGAAATAATTGAATTTTTGAAGTTAATAACAGGGAAATAAATCCCCAACAAACTATATTCTCAGGAAAAAGCTATTTTTACTGACATTTGTTACTGTTACCTATTACTGAGATACTCCTGGAAGAAAAGGAGAATCTAAAATACCACTTTTCTTTTGAATTAGAATTCAGTAAAATCAAGGTGTACATGTACAATACGAATATTAAAATAACATTTATCGAAGGCTTAACTATGTGCAAAAAGCTCACAGCTTTACATGCGTCATTTCGTTAATCTTCACAGTGGTCCTGAAAAGTAAGTACTGTTATTGGCCCCATTTTATGGATGAGGAAACAACTTAGAGAGGTCATGTAACTTGCCCCAAATCATACAACTGTACGTTCCTGCATAGGGATTTGAGCAGATGCAAATATATAAACATATGCTTTGCATATGTGCACATAATATGTGTACATATTGTTTATATGTACCCACACCACATGATTACTGTCCTGTTAAGTGTAACAGTGGAAGCTAATGTCTCAAAAGGTTTCCAACGTTCATCAACTCTGAGAAAATGTAGATAATAATTAACATTAACAATATCAACAATAGAAATATGAGTTACATTTATGGAATTATAACATTCCTTTGGTGACATTATTTGAAAGTGTTGACAAATCTGTGAATCAGGCCCTGGAATTGCAGGCCCATCTCCCTTTCTCTGGTCCTGGAATCCATGTACTCTTGAAATTTTATTAAGGGAACTACCTGCAGTAACAGCCTAGTGTTCCTAGAAAATGTTATGACCTAGTAGAAAACTTGGAAATGTCTTAAGGCAGTCTCCTGTTTGAAGACAACTCATGTAAACTCAGTCTTGAATATATTTATAAGCAATTTTGGCTTGTAGGTATTTAATCAATTAAAGGTGGTTGTTTTATTCCTCTAGATGGCTCAGATATATATACATTTTTTTCCCTCAGGAACCAAACCAAACTTCAAAGATTATACTCAGAATACTTCAAGGAAAGTTCTAAATCATACAAATGTTTATCTAAGCAGCTACTTAAGAGGCCTAGTAGCAGGCTAATGTATACTGTAATTTTTAATGATGATTATAATCATCTGAACACGTTTTCTGGTGAATCTGTGTTTATTTTCTCTAGGAGACCCTTATTTTTCTAAATCAGGATTTTATATAACAAATGCAGTATATTAGTAGCAAATAGCTAACACTTAAAAGTACATTTTATGTGGCTGTTCTAACCAATAAGAGTTGCAGAGTACACAGAATAAGAATAAATTCAGCATTACTATTTAAAACATTGTCACAGAAAATTAAAGACAATAAGAGTCAGCAGCAGAGTTGAGAGAAAAATATGTGCCCCAAACAAATAAGCAGAGCTCTCTATATGAATGTTGGAATGACTAAGTACAGTTGAAAAAATTGTCTTAAAAATCATGTCATAAGGGCTTTCCTGGTGGCGCAGTGGTTGAGAGTCTGCCTGCCGATGCAGGGGACACGGGTTCGTGCCCCGGTCCGGGAAGATCCCACGTGCCGTGGAGCGGCTGGGCCCGTGAGCCATGGCCCCTGAGCCTGCGCATCCGGAGCCTGTGCTGCGCAACGGGAGAGGCCACAACAGTGAGAGGCCCGCGTACCACAAAAAAAAAAAAAAAAAAAAAAAAAAAAAAAAAAAAAAAAAAAAAAAAAAAAAAAAAAATCATGTCATAGACACTTGTATCTCAAATTATTGTAAAATTCAATGACATAAAAGGTTCAGTAATCAATTTTTGCCTTATATTGTAATTTTAGGAATATACATGTAATGCATAAAGTAAGGACAAGCCATACGAAACTATTCAAAACTCCAAAACAATAACTCCTTTTTCATAGTCATCATCATGAAGGCAATATTATAGGTTTCCTTCATACATTTCAGTTTCAGTTCAGAAATGAGAACAAGTCTGTGGTTACAATTTCTTAAAAGTATTAACTAAACCAAAGACCAGTGACAAGTCTGTACTTGAGCTCAGAAAACCAGATAAACCTGATGGGCCAAAAGTACTTGTGCCTTTAAGGGATGCTTTCTTAGGGTACCTGTGACATTCCAAAAGTAAGTATTCTCTCAAATACTGTACTTACATTAAGAAGTCATGTTAGCACACAGGGAACTTCCTGTGGTTTTAAGCAGACCAACAGATGTTTTTGTTTAGTAATTTATAATTAAAGAGAATGACTTTGGAAGCTCATATTTAGCTTATATTTTCACACAGTTGAGTAAACATCATTTAAAAAATCCCAGCCTGGGACGTCCATGGTGGTCCAGTGGTTAAGACTCCGTGCTTCCACTGCAGGGGGCACAGGTTTGATCTCACATGCTCAGCCGAAAAAAAAGGAAAAGAAAAAAACAAAAAAACCCCAGCCTACCAGAAAGTGAGTTCAAATGAAGGAAACAATATCAAGAATGAACTACCAAAAAAAAAAAAAAAGAATGAACTACCACCCTTTTTAAATTTCTGCAACTAAAGTGAGACAGTATCAAGATTCTCAGCACAGGTAAATGACCTTGGTATATATTATAAAACCGGTAACATACTGAAGAAGCAGGGAAAAACCTCAACATACAGGAATTTAAAAATGTTTAGGGTAGTCTTCCTATACTATTCATATAACAAAAAAAATATGCTATACATGTAGCTATCGAAGTTTATGAGTTATATGTTTAATATGCACATATCTAATTCTGTTGTAGGCAAGCTACCCGGTTGCTAAGTACAGGCTGTCAATCGTTGTCTTCACTATGCTTTTTCAATTACATAACCAACTGTCACATTTAAATGAGTAAGCCAAAATAAACCCCACTTTCAAGCAGAACTAAACCGAAGATTTTTCTGGACAGTCAAACATTTCTCATCAGTCACCTGGCAGAGGGTCCTTCCCCACCAAGAAACTCTACTGGTTGAGGGACTGAGAAGATGCAGTCACTCTCCAAGGCAGCAAAACACATTGCGCATCCCAAACACCTGTGTTAACACCTTCTCCAACAGAGTTAACAGCCCTCATAAATCTTACCAGCTTGTAACGATCATCCTTTGAGGGTGCATGAATTAAGAACCACAAACAAGGCACCTTACCTTATGTGAGCTGGGTCTGTTGTAAGGCAGCGGCTGTGCGTGGTGCTGGCTGCTCTGAATTCCTGCTTCTCGGACAGCGTTTCCAGGCTGGGGTTTCCCTGGTCTAGCAATTGTTAAATTCACCCTCTCTCCACTAGCCTGGAGAAAACACACAGACAGGACTGCCAGTCATTAACGACGCTTCTCATTTCACAAAGCACAAGCACTCCTCACCGAGCCAGTGCCTTGCCTGGGGGGTACTGCAGGCACCAGGTGGTCGGAGAAGGGAGCTCGTCTCGTGAGCTCATGTTTTAAGACATCTGCAGCTGAGACGCATCTGCACGGCTCTTGGACAGACTCTCCCCAAGCCCGCCTCCACAACAACCCAGGCAAAGCAAACTGTGCCTGTGTTCTTCTCTCCCCATGATTTCCTAAAGGGTAACTTTCTTCTGATACTTCTCTGCCCCTTCAAGGTTGGCCTTGGCGTTGTGAGGGAGAGAGCAAAGGAAAGAATATAAGAGGAAGAACTGATTCGAAACCTGATTAAAATCCACTGCGACTTTACAAATAAATTCCATGGTGGCTATCTTGGAAGTAATAATCAGGGAAACTATGCACAGCTTTGTTTCTGTTTGCTATAAGTTTGAGTCAAAAATAGGACATCAGCTTAAACAATCCTGGAAAGAATGATTCTAGAGATCCTGTATAAGATTGTATTTATATATAGTGTGTGTATTGCACACACACCTGTGTTACGTTAATTATCTCAGAGGTTTGTGACTATCATTTTAAATTTAGAGGCCCATTATCTATATAGATATGTATTTTAAACGTAGATGTACATCTACTTTTTTTTTTGCTGTACGCGGGCCTCTCACTGCTGTGGCCTCTCGCGCCGCGGAGCACAGGCTCCGGATGTGCAGGCTCAGCGGCCATGGCTCACGGGCCCAGCCGCTCCGCGGCCTGCGGAATCCTTCCGGACCGGGGCACGAAACCGTGTCCCCTGCATCGGCAGGCAGACTCTCAACCACTGCGCCACCAGGGAAGCCCTACATCTACTTTTAAACGTTATTTTATCTTTGCTTTTAAAGTACAGGCCTGATTTATTTGAAGGTGACTCTTGGTCATGACCACAATTCCCAATTGCATTATTACTCCTATGGGAAATTATGATGGCCTGCTTTCAAGGAATTTTGGTAGAAAGTGGGGACCTCCCCCATGATTACAGTCAGTAATGTTGAGAAATCACTATTTTCAGTTCTTTCCCCAAGTGTTATTGAGGTAAATTGACATACATCACTGTATTATTTTTAGTTTTTACACTGGAGAATAAGTGTTAATTTTTATGTCCATCTAAAAAACATTTGGCTATTCAAGCATTTTATTCAACTAAATTTCAAACAAGTTCCTCAAAATAACTGAAAGAAAAACACTTAATATGTGCCCAGATTCCCAAAGCACAGAGTCTGGGTACTTATCTAAGGGGTAAATACAAAAGTAGAATCCTGATGTTGAAAATTCCGACACTTCACATCATTTGATTGCACGGTGTGAAGTGGTGAGACGTTTCATCTGTGACTTTACTTCAGTGTACATGTACAGAGTTAGTTTCATTACTGCTTACTACCTCATAACCACCAAATACTCTAATTAGTATTTCAACTTTTACTGGAAAACCCCTGCTTATGCAAAACCTATTATTAATAGAAACAAATCCTTGATCTTTCTAGATTTTTTGAAAGACAAAATTCTGTGCATGTGATGGAAGTGGGCATTGAGGACTTAAATGATGGACCAACATTTGGGTTTAGGCTGACTTTAAACAGAATGCACATCTAATATGTCAGGGTTTCAAACACAGCAAAAAAAGTTCTGTTAAATTCAAGATTTTTAAAAATGCAAGATGTTCAAATAACAATACCCTTAAGTCACAGTTGAGTAGTACACTCTGGTGCTGGGAGTATAAATTGGTATGATCTGATCTTTCTGGAGGGAAGTTTAGTAAAATGTCTTAAAATGAAAACAAAACATGAAAGTCTGTCAATAGGGGAACATTGAGTGAATCAGCTAGTAAAGATCATGATGGGGTTCTACACTTACTTTCATGGTAAGAAGTTCACAACATACTGCTGACAAAAAGTTGCAAACTCAGAATTTACAAGATAAGCACGTGTGTAAGTATTGTGTAAATTTGTATCTGTGGACATACACACTCAAAAGTTTGTAAGGATGTCCTCCAAACACTTAACATTGATCTAGCTTGGGGTGTTTAGACTGAATTTGATTGTAACTTCTTTATTTTCAGTATTTCATCTTCAGTGTGCTCCTTTTTAGACATGGAATACATGTTATTTTTATAATCCTCAATAAGACTATTCATTTTGTTTCAAAAAGAAGTTGAGCAACTTGAGTTTTCCATAGTCTGGGAAAAATCACAGCACAAAATATGCAACTATTTGCACTATAAAAATCCAAATTATGAAAACTTTTAAATGTGTTTTCTACCTGTGTACCTATATTTTCTACATTTTGGTTAGAAATTTAGTGGGGCCATCTATTTAGGAATTCGTGTACCTTAACATTGCCTGAGATATATACAGGCAATATAGTCCTCTCTTCCTTTCCATCTTACTGATCGGACTTCTCACTTCAGAAAGTCCACTCGCCTTGCCTATTTCTGTTAACAAATCCCCAAAATGGATTAACTTTCTTCTTCTCCCCCCTCCCCCCGCAAGATGAACGTGTTCTCAGCAGTGCAGCAGCTGGCCTGATCCACAGGTAAAGCTCCTGGTGCCCCGAATGCTGCCTCTGATTTGAGGGAATTTCAAGGCATTCAATTTTTTTAAGCCTCAAGTCTATGAAGTAAGACTAATACCTGAACCGCCTCTCAATGCAATATGGCTGTGAGCGTGTGTGTGTGTGTTTCCTTAAGGCTATACTGAACCAAAAAGTGGGAGAAAAGGGAGTAGGTTAAAGGGGAGTGAGACTTGGGTTTTCTTAGTGTTAAAATCTCATTGTTATTTGATTCTGTGTGTGTGTGTGTGTGTGTGTGTGTGTGTGTGTATATATATATATATGTATATATATATATATATATATATATATACCTATTTCATGACTATCAACCGCCCTTAATTCCAAAAGTTCGGTTATATTAACGTTTGGTTTCCACTGGTAGCGTTGTGTTGTGCTCGCTTAAACCCTCCCATTTTGCTTCACCCTCCTACAAGGCTGCAGGAGACAGCCACGTTAAATGCCACAGCACGCTGCAGAGCCTCAAGATCTTCTCAGATGGTTTTTAATGCATCTGCTTTGATGCTCTTACTAAAAACATGTTTTTTTTTCTCTAATCATGACTACCTCCAGAGATACTGTGAGGACACTGTTATGTGTTTGAAATGCTCTGAATTCCTTTAAAAAAAAAAAAAAAAGGCACTATAGAAATAAGTTGCTCTGAATAAAAAGTGATTTCCCCCTCATTTTTATGGATTGTGCAGTAAAGGTGAGGTGAGTGAAGAGACCAGGTGACCACAGCTCCTTGCGGCGGGGGGGGGGGGGGGTCTCACCTTCTCCCTTGTGAAGTGTGGACACTGCCACCTGCCACGTGAAACCGCAGGGCCTTTCCTCCAGAAACAGCCCGCTTACAAGTTCATGGGTGTGCGGACCAGAAGGGAGTCACCTGGGCTGAGGTTAGACTAATGTGGACTGTGAAGAATTTAGGTAGCTGTGCTTGACTTGTCCAGCGAAGTCTCAAGCACCCCCTGGACCCCTGTAGTAAGCACCTGCTAGTGAGAACCAAGGCTGAGCGACGGCAGGGAGGCTGAGGGTCTGGAGTGGGCGCGAGGCGGGGCTCACCTGGATGATCTGGGCAGCCAGCTCGGGTGTCCCGTGCGTCAGGTCGTGGCCGTTGACGGCCAGCACCCGGTCGTTGCCGCTCAGCCTGCCGTCCTGCGCCGCCAGCCCCCCTTCCAGCAGGTCAAGGACGAAGACGCCCGGCTCGTCGGTCCTTCGGACGAGTTTGATGCCGAGCTGTTCGGCAGAGTCCCGTTTGTGAAGAACCACCTGGAAAACCTCTTCCGGGGGCGAGCCGCCCACGGGGCGGCTGTGCGCGCGGCCGCCGCAGCGTCTCTCCCGGAGCACGGTGAGGTGCAGCGTGCTGCAGGGCTGCGACAGCACGGCGCGGGCGTGGTTGTGGGACACGCTGCTGATGTTGTGGTGGTTGACCTGGAAAAGAGGGTGACGGCCGAAGCGTGACAATCTTTTATCTTCCCAGCTTGTAGCAATGTGCATATAAGGGTTCTGAAGGAAACTGACGTTGTGAAAATGATACACAATCATTACTTACAGAGACAAGCACTCCAAAGACATTTTAAAATGTACAGAGTTCCTAAAATTAACTTACAGTGACTAGCATTAAGGAGAGAATAGTCGTCAAGATCACAGGCTTTAATGATAGTCTTGAATGAGGGTCCTTGGTTCTGCCGTATAACTGGATAACCTCGGGCAAATTACAGACCTTGTCTCCTCACCTGAAAAACGTGTTTACCATCCACTTCATAGGGTCAGGAAGTGCATAACTAGACAACATCAGATATGGCAAGTGCTCACGAAAGACTAGTTCTAGTGGAACAGAAACTGAAGTTCTACTGGATTACAAATTTACTTTTCCAAAATGAAATACACTTAAGCTAGAGAAAACAAACTGAGTTTTATTTTAAGGACCTAGTTAGAGGAAATTAGCACAGTTCTTAGTATTTATCACAGTGAGGGCTCCTCTGAATCTGCCTGAGGTGAAAGTGAGGGGGAACCAGCGCTCTGAACATCGGTTATGTGACAGGCTCTGGGTGAGGGGTGATCACCTAAACTCCTTAAATTTTTTTCACATGAAATCTATGTGAAGCAAGAGCTCCCCCCTTTCTGTTAATCTAGGGTTGATAGTTTTGAACACTGTGAACTTGAATTTTGTTGATTTTGGCCTGTTGGCATCTTTAAAAATTCAGTCATCAAATTCATAGATGTCATACACAAAGTTGCTGTTCTCCCAAGTCTGCAACATCTATGCATTTGGTAGCCATCCATGTGCTCAATAAAAACACTGAATACAGGGTCAAGTAGAGAATTAAGGCAGTTTCTACAAAAACTAGCCTGACATGAATCCATTAATCAAAACCCATCATTTCTGGCTACTCAGCTAAGAGCTACCTATCTCTAAGCTCACGGTTAGTTTTCCTTCTTATATTCAGGTGTATATCACAAATGACTTTATGAAATATCTGGCTGAAATCTGGCCACAGCCGTGTGCAAGCATGCAGCCTCACAGTATCCTTGTGAAGTAGGTGTGGAATATCCCACAGCTGGAGGAAGATTTTTTCCTTCATGAATGTGTGGTGGCTGGCAAAAGGCAGAGAAAGCAGAGACCTGATAAAATACTGTCTCCAGGCTTCGTAAAAATAGCACCAGCGATAGTACACTCTACCACTTCGGCTAAATGTGTTTTGTGCCAGTGCAATGAACACGTGGCTGCAATTATTTTCCTTCAAAACTGAACACGCCTCAATCATTGATGATGGATCAAACTGAAAATACCCATTCTTCATAATGCTTTAAAAGTTATATTATCTTTTAGAACAATATTTTTTTTCTTCAAACTGCTCAAAAGGCTGCATCACAAAAGGCCTTGAAGGTTGTATGGGTCTCCTCTTCCAAGAGGCTATTTAGTAGAATAAGGTGTGTGCGTGCGCGTGCGTGCGTGTGTGTGTTTAATGCGGGAAAACCAAAGCCACACCCTGTCAACTGCATACAGTTTGCTAAAACAGAAGCACAGGCAGCTTGGCAGCTCTTTGCTCTATAAATAAACCATCCTCACTGTATTATTTATGTATCTTATACAGTGTTGGACCAGGTAGTAAACCACGTAGTAAAAAAATTCCAAGCAGCCTTCTTTCCCAGCGTTTACTTTTGAATGACCATAAATACTCCACATTTGGGCAAGGGGTGTGGCTTTACTTACTGGCTCCAGCATACCAGTCAGAGGCCGAGCAGAAGTCAGGGCCCACAGTAGGAGAGATCCTTTTTTTTTTTTTTTTTTTGCGGTATGTGGGCCTCTCACTATTGTGGCCTCTCCCGTTGCGGAGCACCGGCTCCGGACGCGCAGGCTCAGCGGCCATGGCTCACGGGCCCAGCCGCTCCGCGGCATGTGGGATCTTCCCGGACCGGGGCACGAACCCGCGTCCCCTGCATCGGCAGGCGGACTCTCAACCACTGCGCCA